>CAMPDV010002235.1:0-75517 GCA_946699065.1 Loxodes magnus | reverse complement strand
AAATAGCGTAAAAGTGGATGAAAAGTGCAGCAAAAATCAATCTAAAAACGTGAAAATATAGAAAGTGACCAAAAAAAGCAAGAACAATCGTAATAATGAACATAAATTGACTGCTTAAAAAAGATAATATCTGAAATATAATGATAATAAACTAGAAATCTTTGAAATATATAGATAATGAAATATTGAAATTAAAGCATAAACGATTAAAAAAGCAGCATGAATGAGAATATAAAAAAACGTGAAAAATAATAATGAAAGAGGATAAACGAGGCTAAACGGGTGACTCTTCTGTTCGAGATAAAGTAATTGATTAGGATAAAGAAGTTGATTAAAGTAAAGCAATAAAGAATTGAACGCTCAAAAAAGCAACTAACATGAGCACAAACAAATGCACAGAAAATTGATATAAAACTTAGTGATTAAAACGTTAAAAAATCATAAATGTTGAGTCTCTGAAGCACAAAAAAGAGAGCTTGAAATAAATATATTTTCTAAAAAAGATATAAAAGCGCACCAAATAAATCGAACTATCACGCTAATACATATGAATCTATCAAAATAGATAACAAAAACATATAAAAATGTGACGACTGCGTCTATATATATAATAATTTAAGAGTGAAATAGTAATTAACAACAACAGAAAAACGTTGCACCCGCAACTAATATATGTGATTTGCTATAAAATTGATGGACTTATGCTACGGATAAAAAACAGTGCCACCTGCGTACAATATAAAAGATTTGTAACAAAAAAGATAGAAACTCAGCGAACAAGAGTAGCGGTACCCCTGCGTCTAATATATATGAACTTCATAAGTAAAAGAGACTTACAAATTCAAAAAATAGCGTAAAAGTGGATGAAAAGTGCAGCAAAAATCAATCTAAAAACGTGAAAATATAGAAAGTGACCAAAAAAAGCAAGAACAATCGTAATAATGAACATAAATTGACTGCTTAAAAAAGATAATATCTGAAATATAATGATAATAAACTAGAAATCTTTGAAATATATAGATAATGAAATATTGAAATTAAAGCATAAACGATTAAAAAAGCAGCATGAATGAGAATATAAAAAAACGTGAAAAATAATAATGAAAGAGGATAAACGAGGCTAAACGGGTGACTCTTCTGTTCGAGATAAAGTAATTGATTAGGATAAAGAAGTTGATTAAAGTAAAGCAATAAAGAATTGAACGCTCAAAAAAGCAACTAACATGAGCACAAACAAATGCACAGAAAATTGATATAAAACTTAGTGATTAAAACGTTAAAAAATCATAAATGTTGAGTCTCTGAAGCACAAAAAAGAGAGCTTGAAATAAATATATTTTCTAAAAAAGATATAAAAGCGCACCAAATAAATCGAACTATCACGCTAATACATATGAATCTATCAAAATAGATAACAAAAACATATAAAAATGTGACGACTGCGTCTATATATATAATAATTTAAGAGTGAAATAGAAATTAACAACAACAGAAAAACGTTGCACCCGCAACTAATATATGTGATTTGCTATAAAATTGATGGACTTATGCTACGGATAAAAAACAGTGCCACCTGCGTACAATATAAAAGATTTGTAACAAAAAAGATAGAAACTCAGCGAACAAGAGTAGCGGTACCCCTGCGTCTAATATATATGAACTTCATAAGTAAAAGAGACTTACAAATTCAAAAAATAGCGTAAAAGTGGATGAAAAGTGCAGCAAAAATCAATCTAAAAACGTGAAAATATAGAAAGTGACCAAAAAAAGCAAGAACAATCGTAATAATGAACATAAATTGACTGCTTAAAAAAGATAATATCTGAAATATAATGATAATAAACTAGAAATCTTTGAAATATATAGATAATGAAATATTGAAATTAAAGCATAAACGATTAAAAAAGCAGCATGAATGAGAATATAAAAAAACGTGAAAAATAATAATGAAAGAGGATAAACGAGGCTAAACGGGTGACTCTTCTGTTCGAGATAAAGTAATTGATTAGGATAAAGAAGTTGATTAAAGTAAAGCAATAAAGAATTGAACGCTCAAAAAAGCAACTAACATGAGCACAAACAAATGCACAGAAAATTGATATAAAACTTAGTGATTAAAACGTTAAAAAATCATAAATGTTGAGTCTCTGAAGCACAAAAAAGAGAGCTTGAAATAAATATATTTTCTAAAAAAGATATAAAAGCGCACCAAATAAATCGAACTATCACGCTAATACATATGAATCTATCAAAATAGATAACAAAAACATATAAAAATGTGACGACTGCGTCTATATATATAATAATTTAAGAGTGAAATAGAAATTAACAACAACAGAAAAACGTTGCACCCGCAACTAATATATGTGATTTGCTATAAAATTGATGGACTTATGCTACGGATAAAAAACAGTGCCACCTGCGTACAATATAAAAGATTTGTAACAAAAAAGATAGAAACTCAGCGAACAAGAGTAGCGGTACCCCTGCGTCTAATATATATGAACTTCATAAGTAAAAGAGACTTACAAATTCAAAAAATAGCGTAAAAGTGGATGAAAAGTGCAGCAAAAATCAATCTAAAAACGTGAAAATATAGAAAGTGACCAAAAAAAGCAAGAACAATCGTAATAATGAACATAAATTGACTGCTTAAAAAAGATAATATCTGAAATATAATGATAATAAACTAGAAATCTTTGAAATATATAGATAATGAAATATTGAAATTAAAGCATAAACGATTAAAAAAGCAGCATGAATGAGAATATAAAAAAACGTGAAAAATAATAATGAAAGAGGATAAACGAGGCTAAACGGGTGACTCTTCTGTTCGAGATAAAGTAATTGATTAGGATAAAGAAGTTGATTAAAGTAAAGCAATAAAGAATTGAACGCTCAAAAAAGCAACTAACATGAGCACAAACAAATGCACAGAAAATTGATATAAAACTTAGTGATTAAAACGTTAAAAAATCATAAATGTTGAGTCTCTGAAGCACAAAAAAGAGAGCTTGAAATAAATATATTTTCTAAAAAAGATATAAAAGCGCACCAAATAAATCGAACTATCACGCTAATACATATGAATCTATCAAAATAGATAACAAAAACATATAAAAATGTGACGACTGCGTCTATATATATAATAATTTAAGAGTGAAATAGTAATTAACAACAACAGAAAAACGTTGCACCCGCAACTAATATATGTGATTTGCTATAAAATTGATGGACTTATGCTACGGATAAAAAACAGTGCCACCTGCGTACAATATAAAAGATTTGTAACAAAAAAGATAGAAACTCAGCGAACAAGAGTAGCGGTACCCCTGCGTCTAATATATATGAACTTCATAAGTAAAAGAGACTTACAAATTCAAAAAATAGCGTAAAAGTGGATGAAAAGTGCAGCAAAAATCAATCTAAAAACGTGAAAATATAGAAAGTGACCAAAAAAAGCAAGAACAATCGTAATAATGAACATAAATTGACTGCTTAAAAAAGATAATATCTGAAATATAATGATAATAAACTAGAAATCTTTGAAATATATAGATAATGAAATATTGAAATTAAAGCATAAACGATTAAAAAAGCAGCATGAATGAGAATATAAAAAAACGTGAAAAATAATAATGAAAGAGGATAAACGAGGCTAAACGGGTGACTCTTCTGTTCGAGATAAAGTAATTGATTAGGATAAAGAAGTTGATTAAAGTAAAGCAATAAAGAATTGAACGCTCAAAAAAGCAACTAACATGAGCACAAACAAATGCACAGAAAATTGATATAAAACTTAGTGATTAAAACGTTAAAAAATCATAAATGTTGAGTCTCTGAAGCACAAAAAAGAGAGCTTGAAATAAATATATTTTCTAAAAAAGATATAAAAGCGCACCAAATAAATCGAACTATCACGCTAATACATATGAATCTATCAAAATAGATAACAAAAACATATAAAAATGTGACGACTGCGTCTATATATATAATAATTTAAGAGTGAAATAGTAATTAACAACAACAGAAAAACGTTGCACCCGCAACTAATATATGTGATTTGCTATAAAATTGATGGACTTATGCTACGGATAAAAAACAGTGCCACCTGCGTACAATATAAAAGATTTGTAACAAAAAAGATAGAAACTCAGCGAAAAAGAGTAGCGGTACCCCTGCGTCTAATATATATGAACTTCATAAGTAAAAGAGACTTACAAATTCAAAAAATAGCGTAAAAGTGGATGAAAAGTGCAGCAAAAATCAATCTAAAAACGTGAAAATATAGAAAGTGACCAAAAAAAGCAAGAACAATCGTAATAATGAACATAAATTGACTGCTTAAAAAAGATAATATCTGAAATATAATGATAATAAACTAGAAATCTTTGAAATATATAGATAATGAAATATTGAAATTAAAGCATAAACGATTAAAAAAGCAGCATGAATGAGAATATAAAAAAACGTGAAAAATAATAATGAAAGAGGATAAACGAGGCTAAACGGGTGACTCTTCTGTTCGAGATAAAGTAATTGATTAGGATAAAGAAGTTGATTAAAGTAAAGCAATAAAGAATTGAAAATGTGACGACTGCGTCTATATATATAATAATTTAAGAGTGAAATAGTAATTAACAACAACAGAAAAACGTTGCACCCGCAACTAATATATGTGATTTGCTATAAAATTGATGGACTTATGCTACGGATAAAAAACAGTGCCACCTGCGTATAATATAAAAGATTTGTAACTGAAATATAATGATAATAAACTAGAAATCTTTGAAATATATAGATAATGAAATATTGAAATTAAAGCATAAACGATTAAAAAAGCAGCATGAATGAGAATATAAAAAAACGTGAAAAATAATAATGAAAGAGGATAAACGAGGCTAAACGGGTGACTCTTCTGTTCGAGATAAAGTAATTGATTAGGATAAAGAAGTTGATTAAAGTAAAGCAATAAAGAATTGAACGCTCAAAAAAGCAACTAACATGAGCACAAACAAATGCACAGAAAATTGATATAAAACTTAGTGATTAAAACGTTAAAAAATCATAAATGTTGAGTCTCTGAAGCACAAAAAAGAGAGCTTGAAATAAATATATTTTCTAAAAAAGATATAAAAGCGCACCAAATAAATCGAACTATCACGCTAATACATATGAATCTATCAAAATAGATAACAAAAACATATAAAAATGTGACGACTGCGTCTATATATATAATAATTTAACGTGAAAATATAGAAAGTGACAAAAATAGCAAGAACAATCGTAATAACCCGCAACATAAATTGATTGCTTAAAAAAGATGGATATGCTACGATAAAATAATGACCTGCGTAAACTAGAAATCTTTGTAAATATATAGATAATGAAATATTGAAATTAAGTAGCATACCCGCGTTAAAAAAGCAGCATGAAGCACATAAAAAAACAGAGACCTGCTTAAAAAAGAGCGTAATATCTGAAATATAATGAAAATAAACTAAAAATCTTTGAAATATATAGAAATGAAATATTGAAATTAAAGCATAAACGATCGTAAAAAAGCAGCATAAATGAGAATGCTTAAAAAGATAATATCTGAAATATAATGATAATAAACTAGAAATCTTTGAAATATATAGATAATGAAATATTGAAATTAAAGCATAAACGATTAAAAAAGCAGCATGAATGAGAATATAAAAAAACGTGAAAAATAATAATGAAAGAGGATAAACGAGGCTAAACGGGTGACTCTTCTGTTCGAGATAAAGTAATTGATTAGGATAAAGAAGTTGATTAAAAATGTAACGACTGCGTCTATATATATAATAATTCAAAAAATAGCGTAAAAGCGCAGCAAAAATCAATCTAAAAACGTGAAAATATAGAAAGTGACCAAAAATAGCAAGAACAATCGTAATAATGAACATGACTGCTTAAAAAAGATAATATCTGAAACAAATGCACAGAAAATTGATATAAAACTTAGTGATTAAAACGTTAAAAAATCATAAATGTTGAGTCTCTGAAGCACAAAAAAGAGAGCTTGAAATAAATATATTTTCTAAAAAAGATATAAAAGCGCACCAAATAAATCGAACTATCACGCTAATACATATGAATCTATCAAAATAGATAACAAAAACATATAAAAATGTGACGACTGCGTCTATATATATAATAATTTAAAGTGAAATAGAAATTAACGTAAAAGTTGCGGATTTGCTAAAAGATGCAGCTACGGATAAAAAAACAGTGCACCTGCGTATATAAAAGATTTGTAACTAGAAAACGAAAAAGAGTGCGGTACCCCTGCGTCTAAATATAGAAATAAGTAAAAGACTTACAAAAAAAAATAGCAAAAGATGAAAAGTGCAAAAAATCGAAAATAATACCAAAAAAAGCAAGAACAATGAACATAAATTGACTGCTTAAAAAAGATAATATCTGAAATATAATGATAATAAACTAGAAATCATAAACGATTGCAGCAATGATATAAAAACGTGAAAAATAATAATGAAATAAACGAGGCTAAACGGGTGAAATAAAGTAAATTAGCATAAACGATTGAGCAAAAAAATGCACAGCAAAAAACGTAAAAAATCATAAATGAACTAAATAAATATATTTTCAAAAAAGATATAAAAGCGCTAATACATATGAATCTATCAAAATAGATAACAAAAACATATAAAAATGTGACGACTGCGTCTATATATATAATAATTTAAGATGAAAAGAAATGCACCCGCAAAAATCATAAAATTGATGGACTAAATAAAAAACGTGCCACCTGCGTAAATATAAAAGAAAGTAGACCAGCGAAAATAGCAAGAACAATAAAAGAGACGTAAAAGTGGATGAAAAGTGAACATCTAAAAACTTGACTGCTAAATTAAAAAAAAGATAATATCTGAAATATAATGATAATAATAGAAATGTTTGAAATTTATAGATAATGAAATATTGAAATTAAAGCTAAACGATTAAAAAAGCAGCATGAATGAGAATATAAAAAACGTGAAAAATTAATGAAATAAACGAGGCTAAACGGGTGAGTTCGATAATAATTGAAGGATAAAGAAGTTGATTAATAAAGCAATAAAGAATTGAACAAAAAGCAACTAAATGAGCACAAACAAATGACAGAAAATTGATATAAAAGTGATTAAAACAAAAAATCATAAATGCATGAAATAAATATATTTTCTAAAAAAGCGCACCAAATAAATCGAACTATATATATTAATCTATCAAAATAGATAACAAAAACATATAAAAATGAGTGATATATATAATAATTTAAGTAATTAACAACAACAGAAAAACGTTGCACCCGCAACTAATATATGTGATTTGCTATAAAATTGATGGACTTAAAAAAGATAATATCTGAAATATAATGATAATAAACTAGAAATCTTTGAAATATATAGATAATGAAATATTGAAATTAAAGCATAAACGATTAAAAAAGCAGCATGAATGAGAATATAAAAAAACGTGAAAAATAATAATGAAAGAGGATAAACGAGGCTAAACGGGTGACTCTTCTGTTCGAGATAAAGTAATTGATTAGGATAAAGAAGTTGATTAAAGTAAACAAATTCAAAAAATAGCGTAAAAGCGGATGAAAAGTGCAGCAAAAATCAATCTAAAAACGTGAAAATATAGAAAGTGACCAAAAATAGCAAGAACAATCGTAATAATGAACATAAATTGACTGCTTAAAAAAGATAATATCTGAAATATAATGATAATAAACTAGAAATCTTTGAAATATATAGATAATGAAATATTGAAATTAAAGCATAAACGATTAAAAAAGCAGCATGAAGCACAAAAAATGAGCACAAACAAATGCACAGAAAATTGATATAAAACTTAGTGATTAAAACGTTAAAAAATCATAAATGTTGAGTCTCTGAAGCACAAAAATCGAAAATGTGACGACTGCGTATGAAAAGTGCAGCAAAAATCAAAAACTATAAAACGTGAAAATATAGAAAGTGAAATAGGATTAAAGAAGTTGATTAAAGTAAAGCAATAAAGAATTGAACGCTCAAAAAAGCAACTAAAATGAGCAAACAAACAAATGCACAGAAAATTGATATAAAACTTGCAAATTCCCAGCAACTAAAATATAGAAAGTGACCAAAAAAAGCAAGAACAATCGTAATAATGAACATAAATTGACTGCTTAAAAAAGATAATATCTGAAATATAATGATAATAAACTAGAAATCTTTGAAATTTATAGATAATGAAATATTGAAATTAAAGCATAAACGATTAAAAAAGCAGCATGAATGAGAATATAAAAAAACGTGAAAAATAATAATGAAAGAGGATAAACGAGGCTAAACGGGTGACTCTTCTGTTCGAGATAAAGTAATTGATTAGGATAAAGAAGTTGATTAAAGTAAAGCAATAAAGAATTGAACGCTCAAAAAAGCAACTAACATGAGCACAAACAAATGCACAGAAAATTGATATAAAACTTAGTGATTAAAACGTTAAAAAATCATAAATGTTGAGTCTCTGAAGCACAAAAAAGAGAGCTTGAAATAAATATATTTTCTAAAAAAGATATAAAAGCGCACCAAATAAATCGAACTATCACGCTAATACATATGAATCTATCAAAATAGATAACAAAAACATATAAAAATGTGACGACTGCGTCTATATATATAATAATTTAAGAGTGAAATAGAAATTAACAACAACAGAAAAACGTTGCACCCGCAACTAATATATGTGATTTGCTATAAAATTGATGGACTTATGCTACGGATAAAAAACAGTGCCACCTGCGTACAATATAAAAGATTTGTAACAAAAAAGATAGAAACTCAGCGAACAAGAGTAGCGGTACCCCTGCGTCTAATATATATGAACTTCATAAGTAAAAGAGACTTACAAATTCAAAAAATAGCGTAAAAGTGGATGAAAAGTGCAGCAAAAATCAATCTAAAAACTTGAAAATATAGAAAGTGACCAAAAAAAGCAAGAACAATCGTAATAATGAACATAAATTGACTGCTTAAAAAAGATAATATCTGAAATATAATGATAATAAACTAGAAATCTTTGAAATATATAGATAATGAAATATTGAAATTAAAGCATAAACGATTAAAAAAGCAGCATGAATGAGAATATAAAAAAACGTGAAAAATAATAATGAAAGAGGATAAACGAGGCTAAACGGGTGACTCTTCTGTTCGAGATAAAGTAATTGATTAGGATAAAGAAGTTGATTAAAGTAAAGCAATAAAGAATTGAACGCTCAAAAAAGCAACTAACATGAGCACAAACAAATGCACAGAAAATTGATATAAAACTTAGTGATTAAAACGTTAAAAAATCATAAATGTTGAGTCTCTGAAGCACAAAAAAGAGAGCTTGAAATAAATATATTTTCTAAAAAAGATATAAAAGCGCACCAAATAAATCGAACTATCACGCTAATACATATGAATCTATCAAAATAGATAACAAAAACATATAAAAATGTGACGACTGCGTCTATATATATAATAATTTAAGAGTGAAATAGTAATTAACAACAACAGAAAAACGTTGCACCCGCAACTAATATATGTGATTTGCTATAAAATTGATGGACTTATGCTACGGATAAAAAACAGTGCCACCTGCGTACAATATAAAAGATTTGTAACAAAAAAGATAGAAACTCAGCGAACAAGAGTAGCGGTACCCCTGCGTCTAATATATATGAACTTCATAAGTAAAAGAGACTTACAAATTCAAAAAATAGCGTAAAAGTGGATGAAAAGTGCAGCAAAAATCAATCTAAAAACGTGAAAATATAGAAAGTGACCAAAAAAAGCAAGAACAATCGTAATAATGAACATAAATTGACTGCTTAAAAAAGATAATATCTGAAATATAATGATAATAAACTAGAAATCTTTGAAATTTATAGATAATGAAATATTGAAATTAAAGCATAAACGATTAAAAAAGCAGCATGAATGAGAATATAAAAAAACGTGAAAAATAATAATGAAAGAGGATAAACGAGGCTAAACGGGTGACTCTTCTGTTCGAGATAAAGTAATTGATTAGGATAAAGAAGTTGATTAAAGTAAAGCAATAAAGAATTGAACGCTCAAAAAAGCAACTAACATGAGCACAAACAAATGCACAGAAAATTGATATAAAACTTAGTGATTAAAACGTTAAAAAATCATAAATGTTGAGTCTCTGAAGCACAAAAAAGAGAGCTTGAAATAAATATATTTTCTAAAAAAGATATAAAAGCGCACCAAATAAATCGAACTATCACGCTAATACATATGAATCTATCAAAATAGATAACAAAAACATATAAAAATGTGACGACTGCGTCTATATATATAATAATTTAAGAGTGAAATAGTAATTAACAACAACAGAAAAACGTTGCACCCGCAACTAATATATGTGATTTGCTATAAAATTGATGGACTTATGCTACGGATAAAAAACAGTGCCACCTGCGTACAATATAAAAGATTTGTAACAAAAAAGATAGAAACTCAGCGAACAAGAGTAGCGGTACCCCTGCGTCTAATATATATGAACTTCATAAGTAAAAGAGACTTACAAATTCAAAAAATAGCGTAAAAGTGGATGAAAAGTGCAGCAAAAATCAATCTAAAAACTTGAAAATATAGAAAGTGACCAAAAAAAGCAAGAACAATCGTAATAATGAACATAAATTGACTGCTTAAAAAAGATAATATCTGAAATATAATGATAATAAACTAGAAATCTTTGAAATATATAGATAATGAAATATTGAAATTAAAGCATAAACGATTAAAAAAGCAGCATGAATGAGAATATAAAAAAACGTGAAAAATAATAATGAAAGAGGATAAACGAGGCTAAACGGGTGACTCTTCTGTTCGAGATAAAGTAATTGATTAGGATAAAGAAGTTGATTAAAGTAAAGCAATAAAGAATTGAACGCTCAAAAAAGCAACTAACATGAGCACAAACAAATGCACAGAAAATTGATATAAAACTTAGTGATTAAAACGTTAAAAAATCATAAATGTTGAGTCTCTGAAGCACAAAAAAGAGAGCTTGAAATAAATATATTTTCTAAAAAAGATATAAAAGCGCACCAAATAAATCGAACTATCACGCTAATACATATGAATCTATCAAAATAGATAACAAAAACATATAAAAATGTGACGACTGCGTCTATATATATAATAATTTAAGAGTGAAATAGTAATTAACAACAACAGAAAAACGTTGCACCCGCAACTAATATATGTGATTTGCTATAAAATTGATGGACTTATGCTACGGATAAAAAACAGTGCCACCTGCGTACAATATAAAAGATTTGTAACAAAAAAGATAGAAACTCAGCGAACAAGAGTAGCGGTACCCCTGCGTCTAATATATATGAACTTCATAAGTAAAAGAGACTTACAAATTAAAAGTGGATGAAAAGTGCAAAAAAAATCAATCTAAAAACGTGAAAATATAGAAAGTGACCAAAAAAAGCAAGAACAATCGTAATAATGAACATAAATTGAAAAAAGATAATATCTGAAATATAATGATAATAAACTAGAAATCTTTGAAATATATAGATAATGAAATATTGAAATTAAAGCATAAACGATTAAAAAAGCAGCATGAATGAGAATATAAAAAAACGTGAAAAATAATAATGAAAGATAAACGAAAACGGGTGACTCTTCTGTTCGAGATAAAGTAATTGATTAGGATAAAGAAGTTGATTAAAGTAAAGCAATAAAGAATTGAACGCTCAAAAAAGCAACTAACATGAGCACAAACAAATGCACAGAAAATTGATATAAAACTTAGTGATTAAAACGTTAAAAAATCAATGTTGAGTCTCTGAAGCACAAAAAAGAGAGCTGAAATAAATATAGAATAAAAGCGCACCAAATAAATCGAACTATCAAAACATAGAATCTATCAAAATAGATAACAAAAACATATAAAAATGTGACGACTGCGTCTATATATATAATAATTTAAGAGTGAAATAGAAATTAACAACAACAGAAAAACGTTGCACCCGCAACTAATATATGTGATTTGCTATAAAATTGATGGACTTATGCTACGGATAAAAAACAGTGCCACCTGCGTACAATATAAAAGATTTGTAACAAAAAAGATAGAAACTCAGCGAACAAGAGTAGCGGTACCCCTGCGTCTAATATATATGAACTTCATAAGTAAAAGAGACTTACAAATTCAAAAAATAGCGTAAAAGTGGATGAAAAGTGCAGCAAAAATCAATCTAAAAACTTGAAAAAAATGCACAGAAAATTGATATAAAACTTAGTGATTAAAACGTTAAAAAATCATAAATGTTGAGTCTCTGAAGCACAAAAAAGAGAGCTTGAAATAAATATATTTTCTAAAAAAGATATAAAAGCGCACCAAATAAATCGAACTATCACGCTAATACATATGAATCTATCAAAATAGATAACAAAAACATATAAAAATGTGACGACTGCGTCTATATATATAATAATTTAAGAGTGAAATAGTAATTAACAACAACAGAAAAACGTTGCACCCGCAACTAATATATGTGATTTGCTATAAAATTGATGGACTTATGCTACGGATAAAAAACAGTGCCACCTGCGTACAATATAAAAGATTTGTAACAAAAAAGATAGAAACTCAGCGAACAAGAGTAGCGGTACCCCTGCGTCTAATATATATGAACTTCATAAGTAAAAGAGACTTACAAATTCAAAAAATAGCGTAAAAGTGGATGAAAAGTGCAGCAAAAATCAATCTAAAAACGTGAAAATATAGAAAGTGACCAAAAAAAGCAAGAACAATCGTAATAATGAACATAAATTGACTGCTTAAAAAAGATAATATCTGAAATATAATGATAATAAACTAGAAATCTTTGAAATATATAGATAATGAAATATTGAAATTAAAGCATAAACGATTAAAAAAGCAGCATGAATGAGAATATAAAAAAACGTGAAAAATAATAATGAAAGAGGATAAACGAGGCTAAACGGGTGACTCTTCTGTTCGAGATAAAGTAATTGATTAGGATAAAGAAGTTGATTAAAGTAAAGCAATAAAGAATTGAACGCTCAAAAAAGCAACTAACATGAGCACAAACAAATGCACAGAAAATTGATATAAAACTTAGTGATTAAAACGTTAAAAAATCATAAATGTTGAGTCTCTGAAGCACAAAAAAGAGAGCTTGAAATAAATATATTTTCTAAAAAAGATATAAAAGCGCACCAAATAAATCGAACTATCACGCTAATACATATGAATCTATCAAAATAGATAACAAAAACATATAAAAATGTGACGACTGCGTCTATATATATAATAATTTAAGAGTGAAATAGTAATTAACAACAACAGAAAAACGTTGCACCCGCAACTAATATATGTGATTTGCTATAAAATTGATGGACTTATGCTACGGATAAAAAACAGTGCCACCTGCGTACAATATAAAAGATTTGTAACAAAAAAGATAGAAACTCAGCGAACAAGAGTAGCGGTACCCCTGCGTCTAATATATATGAACTTCATAAGTAAAAGAGACTTACAAATTCAAAAAATAGCGTAAAAGTGGATGAAAAGTGCAGCAAAAATCAATCTAAAAACGTGAAAATATAGAAAGTGACCAAAAAAAGCAAGAACAATCGTAATAATGAACATAAATTGACTGCTTAAAAAAGATAATATCTGAAATATAATGATAATAAACTAGAAATCTTTGAAATATATAGATAATGAAATATTGAAATTAAAGCATAAACGATTAAAAAAGCAGCATGAATGAGAATATAAAAAAACGTGAAAAATAATAATGAAAGAGGATAAACGAGGCTAAACGGGTGACTCTTCTGTTCGAGATAAAGTAATTGATTAGGATAAAGAAGTTGATTAAAGTAAAGCAATAAAGAATTGAACGCTCAAAAAAGCAACTAACATGAGCACAAACAAATGCACAGAAAATTGATATAAAACTTAGTGATTAAAACGTTAAAAAATCATAAATGTTGAGTCTCTGAAGCACAAAAAAGAGAGCTTGAAATAAATATATTTTCTAAAAAAGATATAAAAGCGCACCAAATAAATCGAACTATCACGCTAATACATATGAATCTATCAAAATAGATAACAAAAACATATAAAAATGTGACGACTGCGTCTATATATATAATAAATTAAGAGTGAAATAGATAATTAACAAAACAGAAAAAACGTTGCACCCGCAACTAATATATGTGATTTGCTATAAAATTGATGGACTAAACGGGTGATGCTACGGATAAAAAACAGTGCCACCTGCGTACAATATAAAAGATTTGTAACAAAAAAGATAGAAACTCAGCGAACAAAAGTAGCGGTACCCCTGCGTCTAATATATATGAACTTCATAAGTAAAAGAGACTTACAAATTCAAAAAATAGCGTAAAAGTGGATGAAAAGTGCAGCAAAAATCAATCTAAAAACGTGAAAATATAGAAAGTGACCAAAAAAAGCAAGAACAATCGTAATAATGAACATAAATTGACTGCTTAAAAAAGATAATATCTGAAATATAATGATAATAAACTAGAAATCTTTGAAATATATAGATAATGAAATATTGAAATTAAAGCATAAACGATTAAAAAAGCAGCATGAATGAGAATATAAAAAAACGTGAAAAATAATAATGAAAGAGGATAAACGAGGCTAAACGGGTGACTCTTCTGTTCGAGATAAAGTAATTGATTAGGATAAAGAAGTTGATTAAAGTAAAGCAATAAAGAATTGAACGCTCAAAAAAGCAACTAACATGAACAAACAAATGCACAGAAAATTGATATAAAACTTAGTGATAAAAACGTCTTTGAAAAAATCATAAATGTTGAGTCTCTGAAGCACAAAAAAGAGAGCTTGAAATAAATATATTTTCTAAAAAAGATATAAAAGCGCACCAAATAAATCGAACTATCACGCTAATACATATGAATCTATCAAAATAGATAACAAAAACATATAAAAATGTGACGACTGCGTCTATATATATAATAATTTAAGAGTGAAATAGAAATTAACAAAACAGAAAAACGATAATATATGTGAATAAAATTGATGGACTTATGCAGCAGTGCCAACAATATAAAAGATTTGTAACAAAAAAGATAGAAACTCAGCGAACAAGTAGCGGTACCCCTGCGTCTAATATATATGAACTTCATAAGTAAAAGAGACTTACAAATTCAAAAAATAGCGTAAAAGTGGATGAAAAGTGCAGCAAAAATCAATCTAAAAACGTGAAAATATAGAAAGTGACCAAAAAAAGCAAGAACAATCGTAATAATGAACATAAATTGACTGCTTAAAAAAGATAATATCTGAAATATAATGATAATAAACTAGAAATCTTTGAAATATATAGATAATGAAATATTGAAATTAAAGCATAAACGATTAAAAAAGCAGCATGAATGAGAATATAAAAAAACGTGAAAAATAATAATGAAAGAGGATAAACGAGGCTAAACGGGTGACTCTTCTGTTCGAGATAAAGTAATTGATTAGGATAAAGAAGTTGATTAAAGTAAAGCAATAAAGAATTGAACGCTCAAAAAAGCAACTAACATGAGCACAAACAAATGCACAGAAAATTGATATAAAACTTAGTGATTAAAACGTTAAAAAATCATAAATGTTGAGTCTCTGAAGCACAAAAAAGAGAGCTTGAAATAAATATATTTTCTAAAAAAGATATAAAAGCGCACCAAATAAATCGAACTATCACGCTAATACATATGAATCTATCAAAATAGATAACAAAAACATATAAAAATGTGACGACTGCGTCTATATATATAATAATTTAAGAGTGAAATAGTAATTAACAACAACAGAAAAACGTTGCACCCGCAACTAATATATGTGATTTGCTATAAAATTGATGGACTTATGCTACGGATAAAAAACAGTGCCACCTGCGTACAATATAAAAGATTTGTAACAAAAAAGATAGAAACTCAGCGAACAAGAGTAGCGGTACCCCTGCGTCTAATATATATGAACTTCATAAGTAAAAGAGACTTACAAATTCAAAAAATAGCGTAAAAGTGGATGAAAAGTGCAGCAAAAATCAATCTAAAAACGTGAAAATATAGAAAGTGACCAAAAAAAGCAAGAACAATCGTAATAATGAACATAAATTGACTGCTTAAAAAAGATAATATCTGAAATATAATGATAATAAACTAGAAATCTTTGAAATATATAGATAATGAAATATTGAAATTAAAGCATAAACGATTAAAAAAGCAGCATGAATGAGAATATAAAAAAACGTGAAAAATAATAATGAAAGAGGATAAACGAGGCTAAACGGGTGACTCTTCTGTTCGAGATAAAGTAATTGATTAGGATAAAGAAGTTGATTAAAGTAAAGCAATAAAGAATTGAACGCTCAAAAAAGCAACTAACATGAGCACAAACAAATGCACAGAAAATTGATATAAAACTTAGTGATTAAAACGTTAAAAAATCATAAATGTTGAGTCTCTGAAGCACAAAAAAGAGAGCTTGAAATAAATATATTTTCTAAAAAAGATATAAAAGCGCACCAAATAAATCGAACTATCACGCTAATACATATGAATCTATCAAAATAGATAACAAAAACATATAAAAATGTGACGACTGCGTCTATATATATAATAATTTAAGAGTGAAATAGTAATTAACAACAACAGAAAAACGTTGCACCCGCAACTAATATATGTGATTTGCTATAAAATTGATGGACTTATGCTACGGATAAAAAACAGTGCCACCTGCGTACAATATAAAAGATTTGTAACAAAAAAGATAGAAACTCAGCGAACAAGAGTAGCGGTACCCCTGCGTCTAATATATATGAACTTCATAAGTAAAAGAGACTTACAAATTCAAAAAATAGCGTAAAAGTGGATGAAAAGTGCAGCAAAAATCAATCTAAAAACGTGAAAATATAGAAAGTGACCAAAAAAAGCAAGAACAATCGTAATAATGAACATAAATTGACTGCTTAAAAAAGATAATATCTGAAATATAATGATAATAAACTAGAAATCTTTGAAATATATAGATAATGAAATATTGAAATTAAAGCATAAACGATTAAAAAAGCAGCATGAATGAGAATATAAAAAAACGTGAAAAATAATAATGAAAGAGGATAAACGAGGCTAAACGGGTGACTCTTCTGTTCGAGATAAAGTAATTGATTAGGATAAAGAAGTTGATTAAAGTAAAGCAATAAAGAATTGAACGCTCAAAAAAGCAACTAACATGAGCACAAACAAATGCACAGAAAATTGATATAAAACTTAGTGATTAAAACGTTAAAAAATCATAAATGTTGAGTCTCTGAAGCACAAAAAAGAGAGCTTGAAATAAATATATTTTCTAAAAAAGATATAAAAGCGCACCAAATAAATCGAACTATCACGCTAATACATATGAATCTATCAAAATAGATAACAAAAACATATAAAAATGTGACGACTGCGTCTATATATATAATAATTTAAGAGTGAAATAGTAATTAACAACAACAGAAAAACGTTGCACCCGCAACTAATATATGTGATTTGCTATAAAATTGATGGACTTATGCTACGGATAAAAAACAGTGCCACCTGCGTACAATATAAAAGATTTGTAACAAAAAAGATAGAAACTCAGCGAACAAGAGTAGCGGTACCCCTGCGTCTAATATATATGAACTTCATAAGTAAAAGAGACTTACAAATTCAAAAAATAGCGTAAAAGTGGATGAAAAGTGCAGCAAAAATCAATCTAAAAACGTGAAAATATAGAAAGTGACCAAAAAAAGCAAGAACAATCGTAATAATGAACATAAATTGACTGCTTAAAAAAGATAATATCTGAAATATAATGATAATAAACTAGAAATCTTTGAAATATATAGATAATGAAATATTGAAATTAAAGCATAAACGATTAAAAAAGCAGCATGAATGAGAATATAAAAAAACGTGAAAAATAATAATGAAAGAGGATAAACGAGGCTAAACGGGTGACTCTTCTGTTCGAGATAAAGTAATTGATTAGGATAAAGAAGTTGATTAAAGTAAAGCAATAAAGAATTGAACGCTCAAAAAAGCAACTAACATGAGCACAAACAAATGCACAGAAAATTGATATAAAACTTAGTGATTAAAACGTTAAAAAATCATAAATGTTGAGTCTCTGAAGCACAAAAAAGAGAGCTTGAAATAAATATATTTTCTAAAAAAGATATAAAAGCGCACCAAATAAATCGAACTATCACGCTAATACATATGAATCTATCAAAATAGATAACAAAAACATATAAAAATGTGACGACTGCGTCTATATATATAATAATTTAAGAGTGAAATAGTAATTAACAACAACAGAAAAACGTTGCACCCGCAACTAATATATGTGATTTGCTATAAAATTGATGGACTTATGCTACGGATAAAAAACAGTGCCACCTGCGTACAATATAAAAGATTTGTAACAAAAAAGATAGAAACTCAGCGAACAAGAGTAGCGGTACCCCTGCGTCTAATATATATGAACTTCATAAGTAAAAGAGACTTACAAATTCAAAAAATAGCGTAAAAGTGGATGAAAAGTGCAGCAAAAATCAATCTAAAAACGTGAAAATATAGAAAGTGACCAAAAAAAGCAAGAACAATCGTAATAATGAACATAAATTGACTGCTTAAAAAAGATAATATCTGAAATATAATGATAATAAACTAGAAATCTTTGAAATATATAGATAATGAAATATTGAAATTAAAGCATAAACGATTAAAAAAGCAGCATGAATGAGAATATAAAAAAACGTGAAAAATAATAATGAAAGAGGATAAACGAGGCTAAACGGGTGACTCTTCTGTTCGAGATAAAGTAATTGATTAGGATAAAGAAGTTGATTAAAGTAAAGCAATAAAGAATTGAACGCTCAAAAAAGCAACTAACATGAGCACAAACAAATGCACAGAAAATTGATATAAAACTTAGTGATTAAAACGTTAAAAAATCATAAATGTTGAGTCTCTGAAGCACAAAAAAGAGAGCTTGAAATAAATATATTTTCTAAAAAAGATATAAAAGCGCACCAAATAAATCGAACTATCACGCTAATACATATGAATCTATCAAAATAGATAACAAAAACATATAAAAATGTGACGACTGCGTCTATATATATAATAATTTAAGAGTGAAATAGTAATTAACAACAACAGAAAAACGTTGCACCCGCAACTAATATATGTGATTTGCTATAAAATTGATGGACTTATGCTACGGATAAAAAACAGTGCCACCTGCGTACAATATAAAAGATTTGTAACAAAAAAGATAGAAACTCAGCGAACAAGAGTAGCGGTACCCCTGCGTCTAATATATATGAACTTCATAAGTAAAAGAGACTTACAAATTCAAAAAATAGCGTAAAAGTGGATGAAAAGTGCAGCAAAAATCAATCTAAAAACGTGAAAATATAGAAAGTGACCAAAAAAAGCAAGAACAATCGTAATAATGAACATAAATTGACTGCTTAAAAAAGATAATATCTGAAATATAATGATAATAAACTAGAAATCTTTGAAATATATAGATAATGAAATATTGAAATTAAAGCATAAACGATTAAAAAAGCAGCATGAATGAGAATATAAAAAAACGTGAAAAATAATAATGAAAGAGGATAAACGAGGCTAAACGGGTGACTCTTCTGTTCGAGATAAAGTAATTGATTAGGATAAAGAAGTTGATTAAAGTAAAGCAATAAAGAATTGAACGCTCAAAAAAGCAACTAACATGAGCACAAACAAATGCACAGAAAATTGATATAAAACTTAGTGATTAAAACGTTAAAAAATCATAAATGTTGAGTCTCTGAAGCACAAAAAAGAGAGCTTGAAATAAATATATTTTCTAAAAAAGATATAAAAGCGCACCAAATAAATCGAACTATCACGCTAATACATATGAATCTATCAAAATAGATAACAAAAACATATAAAAATGTGACGACTGCGTCTATATATATAATAATTTAAGAGTGAAATAGTAATTAACAACAACAGAAAAACGTTGCACCCGCAACTAATATATGTGATTTGCTATAAAATTGATGGACTTATGCTACGGATAAAAAACAGTGCCACCTGCGTACAATATAAAAGATTTGTAACAAAAAAGATAGAAACTCAGCGAACAAGAGTAGCGGTACCCCTGCGTCTAATATATATGAACTTCATAAGTAAAAGAGACTTACAAATTCAAAAAATAGCGTAAAAGTGGATGAAAAGTGCAGCAAAAATCAATCTAAAAACGTGAAAATATAGAAAGTGACCAAAAAAAGCAAGAACAATCGTAATAATGAACATAAATTGACTGCTTAAAAAAGATAATATCTGAAATATAATGATAATAAACTAGAAATCTTTGAAATATATAGATAATGAAATATTGAAATTAAAGCATAAACGATTAAAAAAGCAGCATGAATGAGAATATAAAAAAACGTGAAAAATAATAATGAAAGAGGATAAACGAGGCTAAACGGGTGACTCTTCTGTTCGAGATAAAGTAATTGATTAGGATAAAGAAGTTGATTAAAGTAAAGCAATAAAGAATTGAACGCTCAAAAAAGCAACTAACATGAGCACAAACAAATGCACAGAAAATTGATATAAAACTTAGTGATTAAAACGTTAAAAAATCATAAATGTTGAGTCTCTGAAGCACAAAAAAGAGAGCTTGAAATAAATATATTTTCTAAAAAAGATATAAAAGCGCACCAAATAAATCGAACTATCACGCTAATACATATGAATCTATCAAAATAGATAACAAAAACATATAAAAATGTGACGACTGCGTCTATATATATAATAATTTAAGAGTGAAATAGTAATTAACAACAACAGAAAAACGTTGCACCCGCAACTAATATATGTGATTTGCTATAAAATTGATGGACTTATGCTACGGATAAAAAACAGTGCCACCTGCGTACAATATAAAAGATTTGTAACAAAAAAGATAGAAACTCAGCGAACAAGAGTAGCGGTACCCCTGCGTCTAATATATATGAACTTCATAAGTAAAAGAGACTTACAAATTCAAAAAATAGCGTAAAAGTGGATGAAAAGTGCAGCAAAAATCAATCTAAAAACGTGAAAATATAGAAAGTGACCAAAAAAAGCAAGAACAATCGTAATAATGAACATAAATTGACTGCTTAAAAAAGATAATATCTGAAATATAATGATAATAAACTAGAAATCTTTGAAATATATAGATAATGAAATATTGAAATTAAAGCATAAACGATTAAAAAAGCAGCATGAATGAGAATATAAAAAAACGTGAAAAATAATAATGAAAGAGGATAAACGAGGCTAAACGGGTGACTCTTCTGTTCGAGATAAAGTAATTGATTAGGATAAAGAAGTTGATTAAAGTAAAGCAATAAAGAATTGAACGCTCAAAAAAGCAACTAACATGAGCACAAACAAATGCACAGAAAATTGATATAAAACTTAGTGATTAAAACGTTAAAAAATCATAAATGTTGAGTCTCTGAAGCACAAAAAAGAGAGCTTGAAATAAATATATTTTCTAAAAAAGATATAAAAGCGCACCAAATAAATCGAACTATCACGCTAATACATATGAATCTATCAAAATAGATAACAAAAACATATAAAAATGTGACGACTGCGTCTATATATATAATAATTTAACTGCTTAAAAAAGATAATATCTGAAATATAATGATAATAAACTAGAAATCTTTGAAATATATAGATAATGAAATATTGAAATTAAAGCATAAACGATTAAAAAAGCAGCATGAATGAGAATATAAAAAAACGTGAAAAATAATAAATACTTATTACTTCTATAAGCATACTCCTTAAAACTGAAACTCTATCTTCTTTTCTTACTTTACTTCTTCACTTTTATAAATACTTATTACTTCTCAAAACATACTCCTTAAAACTGAAACTCTATCTTCTTTTCTTACTTTACTTCTTCACTTTTCTAAATACTTATTACTTCTATAAGCAATACTCCTTAAAACGAAAATCTATCTTCTTTTCTTACTTTACTTCTTCACTTTTATAAATACTTATTACTTCTCAAAGCATACTCCTTAAAACTGAAATTCTATCTTCTTTTCTTACTTTACTTCTTCACTTTTCTAAATACTTATTACTTCTCAAAGCATACTCCTTAAAACTGAAACTCTATCTTCTTTTCTTACTTTACTTCTTCACTTTTCTAAATACTTATTACTTCTATAAGCATACTCCTTAAAACTGAAACTCTATCTTCTTTTCTTACTTTACTTCTTCACTTTTATAAATACTTATTACTTCTCATAAGCATACTCCTTAAAACTGAAACTCTATCTTCTTTTCTTACTTTACTTCTTCACTTTTCTAAATACTTATTACTTCTCAAAACATACTCCTTAAAACTGAAATTCTATCTTCTTTTCTTACTTTACTTCTTCACTTTTCTAAATACTTATTACTTCCATAAGCATACTCCTTAAAACTGAAACTCTATCTTCTTTTCTTACTTTACTTCTTCACTTTTCTAAATACTTATTACTTCTATAAGCATACTCCTTAAAACTGAAATTCTATCTTCTTTTCTTACTTTACTTCATCACTTTTCTAAATACTTATTACTTCTATAAGCATACTCCTTAAAACGAAACTCTATCTTCTTTTCTTACTTTACTTCTTCACTTTTCTAAATACTTATTACTTCTCAAAGCATACTCCTTAAAACTGAAACTCTATCTTCTTTTCTTACTTTACTTCTTCACTTTTATAAATACTTATTACTTCTCATAAGCATACTCCTTAAAACTGAAATTCTATCTTCTTTTCTTACTTTACTTCTTCACTTTTCTAAATACTTATTACTTCTATAAGCATACTCCTTAAAACGAAATTCTATCTTCTTTTCTTACTTTACTTCTTCACTTTTATAAATACTTATTACTTCTCAAAGCATACTCCTTAAAACTGAAACTCTATCTTCTTTTCTTACTTTACTTCTTCTCTTTTCTAAATACTTATTACTTCTCATAAGCATACTCCTTAAAACTGAAACTCTATCTTCTTTTCTTACTTTACTTCTTCACTTTTATAAATACTTATTACTTCTATAAGCATACTCCTTAAAACTGAAACTCTATCTTCTTTTCTTACTTTACTTCTTCACTTTTCTAAATACTTATTACTTCTCAAAGCATACTCCTTAAAACTGAAACTCTATCTTCTTTTCTTACTTTACTTCTTCTCTTTTCTAAATACTTATTACTTCTATAAGAATACTCCTTAAAACGAAACTTCTATCGTCTTTTCTTACTTTACTTCTTCACTTTTATAAATACTTATTACTTCCATAAGCATACTCCTTAAAACTGAAACTCTATCTTCTTTTCTTACTTTACTTCTTCACTTTTCTAAATACTTATTACTTCTCAAAGCATACTCCTTAAAACTGAAACTCTATCTTCTTTTCTTACTTTACTTCTTCACTTTTATAAATACTTATTACTTCTATAAGCATACTCCTTAAAACTGAAATCTATCTTCTTTTCTTACTTTACTTCTTCACTTTTATAAATACTTATTACTTCTCAAAGCATACTCCTTAAAACTGAAATTCTATCTTCTTTTCTTACTTTACTTCTTCACTTTTCTAAATACTTATTACTTCTCAAAGCATACTCCTTAAAACTGAAACTCTATCTTCTTTTCTTACTTTACTTCTTCACTTTTCTAAATACTTATTACTTCTATAAGAATACTCCTTAAAACTGAAACTCTATCTTCTTTTCTTACTTTACTTCTTCACTTTTATAAATACTTATTACTTCTATAAGCATACTCCTTAAAACTGAAACTCTATCTTCTTTTCTTACTTTACTTCTTCACTTTTCTAAATACTTATTACTTCTCAAAGCATACTCCTTAAAACTGAAATTCTATCTTCTTTTCTTACTTTACTTCTTCACTTTTATAAATACTTATTACTTCTCAAAACATACTCCTTAAAACTGAAACTTCTATCTTCTTTTCTTACTTTACTTCTTCACTTTTATAAATACTTATTACTTCTCATAAGCATACTCCTTAAAACGAAAATCTATCTTCTTTTCTTACTTTACTTCTTCACTTTTATAAATACTTATTACTTCTCAAAGCATACTCCTTAAAACTGAAACTCTATCTTCTTTTCTTACTTTACTTCTTCACTTTTCTAAATACTTATTACTTCTCAAAGCATACTCCTTAAAACTGAAACTCTATCTTCTTTTCTTACTTTACTTCTTCTCTTTTCTAAATACTTATTACTTCTATAAGAATACTCCTTAAAACGAAACTCTATCTTCTTTTCTTACTTTACTTCATCACTTTTATAAATACTTATTACTTCCATAAGCATACTCCTTAAAACGAAACTCTATCTTCTTTTCTTACTTTACTTCTTCACTTTTCTAAATACTTATTACTTCTCAAAACATACTCCTTAAAACTGAAACTCTATCTTCTTTTCTTACTTTACTTCATCACTTTTCTAAATACTTATTACTTCTATAAGCATACTCCTTAAATCGAAACTCTATCTTCTTTTCTTACTTTACTTCTTCACTTTTATAAATACTTATTACTTCTATAAGCATACTCCTTAAAACTGAAATTCTATCTTCTTTTCTTACTTTACTTCTTCACTTTTCTAAATACTTATTACTTCTCAAAGCATACTCCTTAAAACTGAAACTCTATCTTCTTTTCTTACTTTACTTCTTCACTTTTCTAAATACTTATTACTTCTATAAGCATACTCCTTAAAACTAAAACTCTATCTTCTTTTCTTACTTTACTTCTTCACTTTTATAAATACTTATTACTTCTCAAAGCATACTCCTTAAAACTGAAACTCTATCTTCTTTTCTTACTTTACTTCTTCACTTTTCTAAATACTTATTACTTCTCAAAACATACTCCTTAAAACTGAAACTCTATCTTCTTTTCTTACTTTACTTCTTCACTTTTCTAAATACTTATTACTTCTATAAGCATACTCCTTAAAACGAAACTCTATCTTCTTTTCTTACTTTACTTCTTCACTTTTATAAATACTTATTACTTCTCAAAGCATACTCCTTAAAACTGAAATTCTATCTTCTTTTCTTACTTTACTTCTTCTCTTTTCTAAATACTTATTACTTCTCAAAGCATACTCCTTAAAACTGAAATTCTATCTTCTTTTCTTACTTTACTTCTTCACTTTTCTAAATACTTATTACTTCTATAAGCATACTCCTTAAAACTGAAACTCTATCTTCTTTTCTTACTTTACTTCTTCACTTTTATAAATACTTATTACTTCTAAAAGCATACTCCTTAAAACTGAAACTCTATCTTCTTTTCTTACTTTACTTCTTCACTTTTCTAAATACTTATTACTTCTCAAAGCATACTCCTTAAAACTGAAATTCTATCTTCGTTTCTTACTTTATTTCTTGACTTTTCTAAATACTTATTACTTCTCATAAGCATACTCCTTAAAACGAAACTCTATCTTCTTTTCTTACTTTACTTCATCACTTTTATAAATACTTATTACTTCCATAAGCATACTCCTTAAAACGAAACTCTATCTTTTTTTCTTACTTTACTTCATCACTTTTCTAAATACTTATTACTTCTCATAAGCATACTCCTTAAAACTGAAATTCTATCTTCTTTTCTTACTTTACTTCTTCACTTTTCTAAATACTTATTACTTCTCAAAACATACTCCTTAAAACTGAAACTCTATCTTCTTTTCTTACTTTACTTCTTCACTTTTCTAAATACTTATTACTTCTCATAAGCATACTCCTTAAAACTGAAATTCTATCTTCTTTTCTTACTTTACTTCTTCACTTTTCTAAATACTTATTACTTCTCAAAGCATACTCCTTAAAACTGAAACTCTATCTTCTTTTCTTACTTTACTTCTTCACTTTTATAAATACTTATTACTTCTATAAGCATACTCCTTAAAACTGAAATTCTATCTTCTTTTCTTACTTTACTTCTTCACTTTTCTAAATACTTATTACTTCTCAAAGCATACTCCTTAAAACTGAAATTCTATCTTCTTTTCTTACTTTACTTCTTCACTTTTCTAAATACTTATTACTTCTATAAGCATACTCCTTAAAACTGAAACTCTATCTTCTTTTCTTACTTTACTTCATCACTTTTCTAAATACTTATTACTTCTCATAAGCATACTCCTTAAAACTGAAACTCTATCTTCTTTTCTTACTTTACTTCTTCACTTTTATAAATACTTATTACTTCTCATAAGCATACTCCTTAAAACTGAAATTCTATCTTCTTTTCTTACTTTACTTCTTCACTTTTCTAAATACTTATTACTTCTCAAAGCATACTCCTTAAAACTGAAACTCTATCTTCTTTTCTTACTTTACTTCTTCACTTTTCTAAATACTTATTACTTCTCATAAGCATACTCCTTAAAACTGAAACTCTATCTTCTTTTCTTACTTTACTTCTTCACTTTTCTAAATACTTATTACTTCTCAAAGCATACTCCTTAAAACTGAAACTCTATCTTCTTTTCTTACTTTATTTCTTCACTTTTCTAAATACTTATTACTTCTCAAAACATACTCCTTAAAACTGAAACTCTATCTTCTTTTCTTACTTTACTTCTTCACTTTTATAAATACTTATTACTTCTATAAGCATACTCCTTAAAACTGAAACTCTATCTTCTTTTCTTACTTTACTTCATCACTTTTCTAAATACTTATTACTTCTCAAAACATACTCCTTAAAACTGAAACTCTATCTTCTTTTCTTACTTTACTTCTTCACTTTTCTAAATACTTATTACTTCTATAAGCATACTCCTTAAAACTGAAACTCTATCTTCTTTTCTTACTTTACTTCTTCACTTTTCTAAATACTTATTACTTCTCAAAGCATACTCCTTAAAACTGAAACTCTATCTTCTTTTCTTACTTTACTTCTTCACTTTTCTAAATACTTATTACTTCTCATAAGCATACTCCTTAAAACTGAAACTCTATCTTCTTTTCTTACTTTACTTCTTCACTTTTCTAAATACTTATTACTTCTATAAGCATACTCCTTAAAACTGAAACTCTATCTTCTTTTCTTACTTTACTTCTTCACTTTTCTAAATACTTATTACTTCTCATAAGCATACTCCTTAAAACTGAAACTCTATCTTCTTTTCTTACTTTACTTCATCACTTTTCTAAATACTTATTACTTCTCAAAGCATACTCCTTAAAACTGAAACTCTATCTTCTTTTCTTACTTTACTTCTTCACTTTTCTAAATACTTATTACTTCTATAAGCATACTCCTTAAAACTGAAACTCTATCTTCTTTTCTTACTTTACTTCTTCACTTTTCTAAATACTTATTACTTCTCATAAGCATACTCCTTAAAACTGAAATTCTATCTTCTTTTCTTACTTTACTTCTTCACTTTTCTAAATACTTATTACTTCTCAAAGCATACTCCTTAAAACTGAAACTCTATCTTCTTTTCTTACTTTATTTCATCACTTTTATAAATACTTATTACTTCTATAAGCATACTCCTTAAAACTGAAACTCTATCTTCTTTTCTTACTTTACTTCTTCACTTTTCTAAATACTTATTACTTCTCAAAGCATACTCCCTAAAACTGAAACTCTATCTTCTTTTCTTACTTTACTTCTTCACTTTTATAAATACTTATTACTTCTCATAAGCATACTCCTTAAAACTGAAACTCTATCTTCTTTTCTTACTTTACTTCTTCTCTTTTCTAAATACTTATTACTTCTCAAAGCATACTCCTTAAAACTGAAATTCTATCTTCTTTTCTTACTTTACTTCTTCACTTTTCTAAATACTTATTACTTCTCAAAACATACTCCTTAAAACTGAAACTCTATCTTCTTTTCTTACTTTACTTCTTCTCTTTTCTAAATACTTATTACTTCTCATAAGCATACTCCTTAAAACTGAAATTCTATCTTCTTTTCTTACTTTACTTCTTCACTTTTCTAAATACTTATTACTTCTATAAGCATACTCCTTAAAACTGAAACTCTATCTTCTTTTCTTACTTTACTTCTTCACTTTTATAAATACTTATTACTTCTCAAAGCATACTCCTTAAAACTGAAATTCTATCTTCTTTTCTTACTTTATTTCTTGACTTTTCTAAATACTTATTACTTCTATAAGCATACTCCTTAAAACTGAAACTCTATCTTCTTTTCTTACTTTACTTCTTCACTTTTCTAAATACTTATTACTTCTATAAGCATACTCCTTAAAACTGAAACTCTATCTTCTTTTCTTACTTTACTTCTTCACTTTTCTAAATACTTATTACTTCTCAAAGCATACTCCTTAAAACTGAAACTCTATCTTCTTTTCTTACTTTACTTCTTCACTTTTCTAAATACTTATTACTTCTCATAAGCATACTCCTTAAAACTGAAACTCTATCTTCTTTTCTTACTTTACTTCATCACTTTTCTAAATACTTATTACTTCTCAAAGCATACTCCCTAAAACTGAAACTCTATCTTCTTTTCTTACTTTACTTCTTCACTTTTCTAAATACTTATTACTTCTATAAGCATACTCCTTAAAACTGAAACTCTATCTTCTTTTCTTACTTTACTTCTTCACTTTTCTAAATACTTATTACTTCTATAAGCATACTCCTTAAAACTGAAACTCTATCTTCTTTTCTTACTTTACTTCTTCACTTTTCTAAATACTTATTACTTCTCAAAGCATACTCCCTAAAACTGAAACTCTATCTTCTTTTCTTACTTTACTTCTTCACTTTTATAAATACTTATTACTTCTCAAAGCATACTCCTTAAAACTGAAATTCTATCTTCTTTTCTTACTTTACTTCTTCACTTTTCTAAATACTTATTACTTCTATAAGCATACTCCTTAAAACTGAAACTCTATCTTCTTTTCTTACTTTACTTCTTCACTTTTCTAAATACTTATTACTTCTCATAAGCATACTCCTTAAAACTGAAACTCTATCTTCTTTTCTTACTTTACTTCTTCACTTTTCTAAATACTTATTACTTCTATAAGCATACTCCTTAAAACTGAAACTCTATCTTCTTTTCTTACTTTACTTCATCACTTTTCTAAATACTTATTACTTCTATAAGCATACTCCTTAAAACTGAAACTCTATCTTCTTTTCTTACTTTACTTCTTCACTTTTCTAAATACTTATTACTTCCATAAGCATACTCCTTAAAACTGAAACTCTATCTTCTTTTCTTACTTTACTTCTTCACTTTTCTAAATACTTATTACTTCTCAAAGCATACTCCTTAAAACTGAAATTCTATCTTCTTTTCTTACTTTACTTCTTCACTTTTCTAAATACTTATTACTTCTCAAAGCATACTCCTTAAAACTGAAACTCTATCTTCTTTTCTTACTTTACTTCATCACTTTTATAAATACTTATTACTTCTCAAAGCATACTCCTTAAAACTGAAACTCTATCTTCTTTTCTTACTTTACTTCTTCACTTTTATAAATACTTATTACTTCTCATAAGCATACTCCTTAAAACTGAAACTCTATCTTCTTTTCTTACTTTACTTCTTCACTTTTCTAAATACTTATTACTTCTCATAAGCATACTCCTTAAAACTGAAACTCTATCTTCTTTTCTTACTTTACTTCATCACTTTTCTAAATACTTATTACTTCTATAAGCATACTCCTTAAAACTGAAACTCTATCTTCTTTTCTTACTTTACTTCTTCACTTTTCTAAATACTTATTACTTCTATAAGCATACTCCTTAAAACGAAACTCTATCTTCTTTTCTTACTTTACTTCTTCACTTTTCTAAATACTTATTACTTCTCATAACATACTCCTTAAAACTGAAATTCTATCTTCTTTTCTTACTTTACTTCTTCACTTTTCTAAATACTTATTACTTCTCAAAACATACTCCTTAAAACTGAAACTCTATCTTCTTTTCTTACTTTACTTCTTCACTTTTCTAAATACTTATTACTTCTATAAGCATACTCCTTAAAACTGAAACTCTATCTTCTTTTCTTACTTTACTTCTTCACTTTTCTAAATACTTATTACTTCTATAAGCATACTCCTTAAAACTGAAACTCTATCTTCTTTTCTTACTTTACTTCTTCACTTTTCTAAATACTTATTACTTCTCAAAACATACTCCTTAAAACTGAAACTCTATCTTCTTTTCTTACTTTACTTCTTCACTTTTCTAAATACTTATTACTTCTCATAAGCATACTCCTTAAAACGAAACTCTATCTTCTTTTCTTACTTTACTTCATCACTTTTCTAAATACTTATTACTTCTATAAGCATACTCCTTAAAACTGAAACTCTATCTTCTTTTCTTACTTTACTTCTTCACTTTTCTAAATACTTATTACTTCTCATAAGCATACTCCTTAAAACTGAAACTCTATCTTCTTTTCTTACTTTACTTCATCACTTTTCTAAATACTTATTACTTCTCATAAGCATACTCCTTAAAACTGAAACTCTATCTTCTTTTCTTACTTTACTTCTTCTCTTTTCTAAATACTTATTACTTCTCAAAACATACTCCTTAAAACTGAAATTCTATCTTCTTTTCTTACTTTACTTCTTCACTTTTCTAAATACTTATTACTTCCATAAGCATACTCCTTAAAACTGAAACTCTATCTTCTTTTCTTACTTTACTTCTTCACTTTTCTAAATACTTATTACTTCTCAAAGCATACTCCTTAAAACTGAAACTCTATCTTCTTTTCTTACTTTACTTCTTCACTTTTCTAAATACTTATTACTTCTATAAGCATACTCCTTAAAACTGAAACTCTATCTTCTTTTCTTACTTTACTTCATCACTTTTATAAATACTTATTACTTCTCAAAGCATACTCCTTAAAACTGAAACTGAATCTTCTTTTCTTACTTTACTTCATCACTTTTCTAAATACTTATTACTTCTCATAAGCATACTCCTTAAAACGAAACTCTATCTTCTTTTCTTACTTTACTTCTTCACTTTTATAAATACTTATTACTTCTCAAAGCATACTCCTTAAAACTGAAACTCTATCTTCTTTTCTTACTTTACTTCTTCACTTTTATAAATACTTATTACTTCTATAAGCATACTCCTTAAAACTGAAACTCTATCTTCTTTTCTTACTTTACTTCTTCACTTTTCTAAATACTTATTACTTCTATAAGCATACTCCTTAAAACTGAAACTCTATCTTCTTTTCTTACTTTACTTCATCACTTTTCTAAATACTTATTACTTCTCAAAACATACTCCTTAAAACTGAAACTCTATCTTCTTTTCTTACTTTACTTCTTCACTTTTCTAAATACTTATTACTTCTATAAGCATACTCCTTAAAACTGAAACTCTATCTTCTTTTCTTACTTTACTTCTTCACTTTTCTAAATACTTATTACTTCTCAAAACATACTCCTTAAAACGAAACTCTATCTTCTTTTCTTACTTTACTTCTTCACTTTTCTAAATACTTATTACTTCTATAAGCATACTCCTTAAAACTGAAACTCTATCTTCTTTTCTTACTTTACTTCTTCACTTTTCTAAATACTTATTACTTCTCATAAGCATACTCCTTAAAACTGAAACTCTATCTTCTTTTCTTACTTTACTTCTTCACTTTTCTAAATACTTATTACTTCTCAAAGCATACTCCTTAAAACTGAAACTCTATCTTCTTTTCTTACTTTACTTCTTCTCTTTTCTAAATACTTATTACTTCCATAAGCATACTCCTTAAAACTGAAACTCTATCTTCTTTTCTTACTTTACTTCATCACTTTTATAAATACTTATTACTTCTCAAAGCATACTCCTTAAAACTGAAACTGAATCTTCTTTTCTTACTTTACTTCTTCACTTTTCTAAATACTTATTACTTCTATAAGCATACTCCTTAAAACTGAAACTCTATCTTCTTTTCTTACTTTACTTCATCACTTTTCTAAATACTTATTACTTCTCAAAACATACTCCTTAAAACGAAACTCTATCTTTTTTTCTTACTTTACTTCTTCACTTTTCTAAATACTTATTACTTCTATAAGCATACTCCTTAAAACTGAAACTCTATCTTCTTTTCTTACTTTACTTCATCACTTTTATAAATACTTATTACTTCTCATAAGCATACTCCTTAAAACTGAAACTCTATCTTCTTTTCTTACTTTACTTCTTCACTTTTCTAAATACTTATTACTTCTCAAAGCATACTCCTTAAAACTGAAACTCTATCTTCTTTTCTTACTTTACTTCATCACTTTTCTAAATACTTATTACTTCCATAAGCATACTCCTTAAAACTGAAACTCTATCTTCTTTTCTTACTTTACTTCTTCACTTTTCTAAATACTTATTACTTCTCAAAGCATACTCCTTAAAACTGAAATTCTATCTTCTTTTCTTACTTTACTTCTTCACTTTTCTAAATACTTATTACTTCTCAAAACATACTCCTTAAAACTGAAACTCTATCTTCTTTTCTTACTTTACTTCTTCACTTTTATAAATACTTATTACTTCTATAAGCATACTCCTTAAAACTGAAACTCTATCTTCTTTTCTTACTTTACTTCTTCACTTTTATAAATACTTATTACTTCTATAAGCATACTCCTTAAAACGAAAACTCTATCTTCTTTTCTTACTTTACTTCTTCACTTTTATAAATACTTATTACTTCTCAAAGCATACTCCTTAAAACTGAAACTCTATCTTCTTTTCTTACTTTACTTCTTCACTTTTATAAATACTTATTACTTCTCAAAGCATACTCCTTAAAACTGAAACTCTATCTTCTTTTCTTACTTTACTTCTTCACTTTTCTAAATACTTATTACTTCTAAAGAATACTCCTTAAAACTGAAATTCTATCTTCTTTTCTTACTTTACTTCATCACTTTTCTAAATACTTATTACTTCCATAAGCATACTCCTTAAAACGAAACTCTATCTTCTTTTCTTACTTTACTTCTTCACTTTTCTAAATACTTATTACTTCTCAAAGCATACTCCTTAAAACTGAAATTCTATCTTCTTTTCTTACTTTACTTCATCACTTTTATAAATACTTATTACTTCTCAAAGCATACTCCTTAAAACTGAAACTGAATCTTCTTTTCTTACTTTACTTCTTCACTTTTATAAATACTTATTACTTCCATAAGCAATCTCCTTAAAACGAAAATCTATCTTCTTTTCTTACTTTACTTCTTCACTTTTATAAATACTTATTACTTCTCAAAGCATACTCCTTAAAACTGAAATTCTATCTTCTTTTCTTACTTTACTTCTTCACTTTTCTAAATACTTATTACTTCTCAAAGCATACTCCTTAAAACTGAAACTCTATCTTCTTTTCTTACTTTACTTCTTCTCTTTTCTAAATACTTATTACTTCTATAAGAATACTCCTTAAAACGAAACTCTATCTCTTTTCTTACTTTACTTCATCACTTTTATAAATACTTATTACTTCCATAAGCATACTCCTTAAAACGAAACTCTATCTTCTTTTCTTACTTTACTTCATCACTTTTCTAAATACTTATTACTTCTCAAAACATACTCCTTAAAACTGAAACTCTATCTTCTTTTCTTACTTTACTTCATCACTTTTCTAAATACTTATTACTTCTCAAAGCATACTCCTTAAAACTGAAACTCTATCTTCTTTTCTTACTTTACTTCATCACTTTTATAAATACTTATTACTTCTATAAGCATACTCCTTAAAACTGAAACTCTATCTTCTTTTCTTACTTTACTTCTTCACTTTTCTAAATACTTATTACTTCCATAAGCATACTCCTTAAAACTGAAACTCTATCTTCTTTTCTTACTTTACTTCTTCACTTTTCTAAATACTTATTACTTCTATAAGCATACTCCTTAAAACTGAAACTCTATCTTCTTTTCTTACTTTACTTCTTCACTTTTATAAATACTTATTACTTCTATAAGCATACTCCTTAAAACTGAAACTCTATCTTCTTTTCTTACTTTACTTCTTCACTTTTCTAAATACTTATTACTTCCATAAGCATACTCCTTAAAACTGAAACTCTATCTTCTTTTCTTACTTTACTTCTTCACTTTTCTAAATACTTATTACTTCTCAAAGCATACTCCTTAAAACTGAAACTCTATCTTCTTTTCTTACTTTACTTCTTCACTTTTCTAAATACTTATTACTTCTCAAAACATACTCCTTAAAACTGAAATTCTATCTTTTTTTCTTACTTTACTTCATCACTTTTCTAAATACTTATTACTTCTATAAGCATACTCCTTAAAACTGAAACTCTATCTTCTTTTCTTACTTTACTTCTTCACTTTTCTAAATACTTATTACTTCTCATAAGCATACTCCTTAAAACTGAAACTCTATCTTCTTTTCTTACTTTACTTCTTCACTTTTATAAATACTTATTACTTCTCAAAACATACTCCTTAAAACTGAAACTCTATCTTCTTTTCTTACTTTACTTCTTCACTTTTATAAATACTTATTACTTCTATAAACATACTCCTTAAAACTGAAACTCTATCTTCTTTTCTTACTTTACTTCTTCTCTTTTCTAAATACTTATTACTTCCATAAGCATACTCCTTAAAACGAAACTCTATCTTCTTTTCTTACTTTACTTCTTCACTTTTCTAAATACTTATTACTTCTCAAAGCATACTCCTTAAAACTGAAATTCTATCTTCTTTCTTACTTTACTTCTTCACTTTTATAAATACTTATTACTTCTCAAAGCATACTCCTTAAAACTGAAATTCTATCTTCTTTTCTTACTTTACTTCATCACTTTTATAAATACTTATTACTTCTCAAAGCATACTCCTTAAAACTGAAACTGAATCTTCTTTTCTTACTTTACTTCTTCACTTTTATAAATACTTATTACTTCTCAAAACATACTCCTTAAAACGAAATTCTATCTTCTTTTCTTACTTTATTTCTTCACTTTTCTAAATACTTATTACTTCTATAAGCATACTCCTTAAAACTGAAATTCTATCTTCTTTTCTTACTTTACTTCATCACTTTTCTAAATACTTATTACTTCTATAAGCATACTCCTTAAAACTTAAACTCTATCTTCTTTTCTTACTTTACTTCTTGACTTTTCTAAATACTTATTACTTCTATAAGCATACTCCTTAAAACGAAACTCTATCTTCTTTTCTTACTTTACTTCTTCTCTTTTCTAAATACTTATTACTTCCATAAGCATACTCCTTAAAACGAAACTCTATCTTCTTTTCTTACTTTACTTCATCACTTTTCTAAATACTTATTACTTCTCAAAGCATACTCCTTAAAACTGAAACTCTATCTTCTTTTCTTACTTTACTTCTTCTCTTTTCTAAATACTTATTACTTCTCAAAGCATACTCCTTAAAACTGAAATTCTATCTTCTTTTCTTACTTTACTTCTTCACTTTTATAAATACTTATTACTTCTCAAAGCATACTCCTTAAAACTGAAATTCTATCTTCTTTTCTTACTTTACTTCATCACTTTTCTAAATACTTATTACTTCTATAAGCATACTCCTTAAAACTGAAACTGAATCTTCTTTTCTTACTTTACTTCTTCACTTTTATAAATACTTATTACTTCTCAAAACATACTCCTTAAAACGAAATTCTATCTTCTTTTCTTACTTTATTTCTTCACTTTTCTAAATACTTATTACTTCTATAAGCAGACTCCTTAAAACTGAAATTCTATCTTCGTTTCTTACTTTATTTCTTGAATTTTCTAAATACTTATTACTTCTATAAGCATACTCCTTAAAACTGAAACTCTATCTTCTTTTCTTACTTTACTTCTTCTCTTTTCTAAATACTTATTACTTCTCAAAACATACTCCTTAAAACGAAACTCTATCTTTTTTTCTTACTTTACTTCATCACTTTTCTAAATACTTATTACTTCTATAAGCATACTCCTTAAAACGAAACTCTATCTTCTTTTCTTACTTTACTTCATCACTTTTCTAAATACTTATTACTTCTCAAAACATACTCCTTAAAACGAAATTCTATCTTCTTTTCTTACTTTACTTCTTCTCTTTTCTAAATACTTATTACTTCCATAAGCATACTCCTTAAAACTGAAACTCTATTTTCTTTTCTTACTTTACTTCATCACTTTTCTAAATACTTATTACTTCTCAAAGCATACTCCTTAAAACTGAAACTGAATCTTCTTTTCTTACTTTACTTCATCACTTTTCTAAATACTTATTACTTCTCAAAACATACTCCTTAAAACTGAAACTCTATCTTCTTTTCTTACTTTACTTCATCACTTTTCTAAATACTTATTACTTCCATAAGCATACTCCTTAAAACTGAAACTCTATCTTCTTTTCTTACTTTACTTCTTCTCTTTTCTAAATACTTATTACTTCTATAAGCATACTCCTTAAAACTGAAACTCTATCTTCTTTTCTTACTTTATTTCTTGACTTTTCTAAATACTTATTACTTCCATAAGCATACTCCTTAAAACGAAACTCTATCTTCTTTTCTTACTTTACTTCATCACTTTTCTAAATACTTATTACTTCTCAAAGCATACTCCTTAAAACTGAAACTGAATCTTCTTTTCTTACTTTACTTCATCACTTTTCTAAATACTTATTACTTCTATAAGCATACTCCTTAAAACTGAAACTCTATCTTCTTTTCTTACTTTATTTCTTGACTTTTCTAAATACTTATTACTTCTCAAAACATACTCCTTAAAACTGAAACTCTATCTTCTTTTCTTACTTTACTTCTTCTCTTTTCTAAATACTTATTACTTCTCAAAGCATACTCCTTAAAACTGAAATTCTATCTTCTTTTCTTACTTTATTTCTTGACTTTTCTAAATACTTATTACTTCTCAAAACATACTCCTTAAAACTGAAACTCTATCTTCTTTTCTTACTTTACTTCTTCACTTTTATAAATACTTATTACTTCTATAAGCATACTCCTTAAAACTGAAACTCTATCTTCTTTTCTTACTTTATTTCTTGACTTTTCTAAATACTTATTACTTCTCAAAACATACTCCTTAAAACTGAAACTCTATCTTTTTTTCTTACTTTACTTCATCACTTTTCTAAATACTTATTACTTCTATAAGCATACTCCTTAAAACTGAAACTCTATCTTCTTTTCTTACTTTATTTCTTGACTTTTCTAAATACTTATTACTTCTCAAAGCATACTCCTTAAAACTTAAACTCTATCTTCTTTTCTTACTTTATTTCATCACTTTTATAAATACTTATTACTTCTATAAGCATACTCCTTAAAACTGAAACTCTATCTTCTTTTCTTACTTTACTTCTTCTCTTTTCTAAATACTTATTACTTCCATAAGCATACTCCTTAAAACTGAAACTCTATCTTCTTTTCTTACTTTACTTCTTCTCTTTTCTAAATACTTATTACTTCCATAAGCATACTCCTTAAAACGAAACTCTATCTTCTTTTCTTACTTTACTTCATCACTTTTCTAAATACTTATTACTTCTCAAAGCATACTCCTTAAAACTGAAACTCTATCTTCTTTTCTTACTTTACTTCTTCTCTTTTCTAAATACTTATTACTTCCATAAGCATACTCCTTAAAACTGAAACTCTATCTTCTTTTCTTACTTTACTTCTTCACTTTTAGTAATACTTATTACTTCTCAAAGCATACTCCTTAAAACTGAAACTCTATCTTCTTTTCTTACTTTACTTCTTCTCTTTTCTAAATACTTATTACTTCCATAAGCATACTCCTTAAAACTGAAACTCTATTTTCTTTTCTTACTTTACTTCATCACTTTTCTAAATACTTATTACTTCTCAAAGCATACTCCTTAAAACTGAAACTGAATCTTCTTTTCTTACTTTACTTCATCACTTTTCTAAATACTTATTACTTCTCAAAACATACTCCTTAAAACTGAAACTCTATCTTCTTTTCTTACTTTACTTCATCACTTTTATAAATACTTATTACTTCTCAAAGCATACTCCTTAAAACTGAAACTGAATCTTCTTTTCTTACTTTACTTCATCACTTTTATAAATACTTATTACTTCTATAAGCATACTCCTTAAAACTGAAACTCTATCTTCTTTTCTTACTTTACTTCTTCACTTTTCTAAATACTTATTACTTCCATAAGCATACTCCTTAAAACGAAACTCTATCTTCTTTTCTTACTTTACTTCTTCACTTTTCTAAATACTTATTACTTCTATAAGCATACTCCTTAAAACTGAAACTCTATCTTCTTTTCTTACTTTATTTCTTGACTTTTCTAAATACTTATTACTTCTCAAAGCATACTCCTTAAAACTTAAACTCTATCTTCTTTTCTTACTTTATTTCATCACTTTTATAAATACTTATTACTTCTATAAGCATACTCCTTAAAACTGAAACTCTATCTTCTTTTCTTACTTTACTTCTTCTCTTTTCTAAATACTTATTACTTCTCAAAACATACTCCTTAAAACGAAACTCTATCTTTTTTTCTTACTTTACTTCATCACTTTTCTAAATACTTATTACTTCTATAAGCATACTCCTTAAAACGAAACTCTATCTTCTTTTCTTACTTTACTTCATCACTTTTCTAAATACTTATTACTTCTCAAAACATACTCCTTAAAACGAAATTCTATCTTCTTTTCTTACTTTACTTCTTCACTTTTCTAAATACTTATTACTTCTATAAGCATACTCCTTAAAACTTAAACTCTATCTTCTTTTCTTACTTTATTTCATCACTTTTATAAATACTTATTACTTCTATAAGCATACTCCTTAAAACTGAAACTCTATCTTCTTTTCTTACTTTACTTCTTCACTTTTCTAAATACTTATTACTTCCATAAGCATACTCCTTAAAACTGAAACTCTATCTTCTTTTCTTACTTTACTTCTTCACTTTTCTAAATACTTATTACTTCTATAAGCATACTCCTTAAAACTGAAACTCTATCTTCTTTTCTTACTTTACTTCTTCACTTTTATAAATACTTATTACTTCTATAAGCATACTCCTTAAAACTGAAACTGAATCTTCTTTTCTTACTTTACTTCTTCACTTTTCTAAATACTTATTACTTCCATAAGCATACTCCTTAAAACTGAAATTCTATCTTCTTTTCTTACTTTACTTCTTCACTTTTCTAAATACTTATTACTTCTATAAGCATACTCCTTAAAACTGAAACTCTATCTTCTTTTCTTACTTTACTTCTTCTCTTTTCTAAATACTTATTACTTCCATAAGCATACTCCTTAAAACGAAACTCTATCTTCTTTTCTTACTTTACTTCATCACTTTTCTAAATACTTATTACTTCCATAAGCATACTCCTTAAAACGAAACTCTATCTTCTTTTCTTACTTTACTTCTTCTCTTTTCTAAATACTTATTACTTCCATAAGCATACTCCTTAAAACTGAAACTCTATCTTCTTTTCTTACTTTATTTCTTGACTTTTCTAAATACTTATTACTTCTCAAAGCATACTCCTTAAAACTTAAACTCTATCTTCTTTTCTTACTTTATTTCATCACTTTTATAAATACTTATTACTTCTATAAGCATACTCCTTAAAACTGAAACTCTATCTTCTTTTCTTACTTTACTTCTTCACTTTTCTAAATACTTATTACTTCCATAAGCATACTCCTTAAAACTGAAACTCTATCTTCTTTTCTTACTTTACTTCTTCACTTTTCTAAATACTTATTACTTCTATAAGCATACTCCTTAAAACTGAAACTCTATCTTCTTTTCTTACTTTACTTCTTCACTTTTCTAAATACTTATTACTTCCATAAGCATACTCCTTAAAACTGAAACTCTATTTTCTTTTCTTACTTTACTTCATCACTTTTATAAATACTTATTACTTCTCAAAGCATACTCCTTAAAACTGAAACTGAATCTTCTTTTCTTACTTTACTTCTTCACTTTTCTAAATACTTATTACTTTTATAAGCATACTCCTTAAAACTGAAACTCTATCTTCTTTTCTTACTTTACTTCTTCTCTTTTCTAAATACTTATTACTTCCATAAGCATACTCCTTAAAACGAAACTCTATCTTCTTTTCTTACTTTACTTCATCACTTTTCTAAATACTTATTACTTCCATAAGCATACTCCTTAAAACGAAACTCTATCTTCTTTTCTTACTTTACTTCTTCTCTTTTCTAAATACTTATTACTTCCATAAGCATACTCCTTAAAACTGAAACTCTATTTTCTTTTCTTACTTTACTTCATCACTTTTATAAATACTTATTACTTCTCAAAGCATACTCCTTAAAACTGAAACTGAATCTTCTTTTCTTACTTTACTTCTTCACTTTTCTAAATACTTATTACTTCTATAAGCATACTCCTTAAAACTGAAACTCTATCTTTTTTTCTTACTCTACTTCATCACTTTTATAAATACTTATTACTTCCATAAGCATACTCCTTAAAACTGAAATTCTATCTTCTTTTCTTACTTTACTTCTTCACTTTTCTAAATACTTATTACTTCCATAAGCATACTCCTTAAAACTGAAACTCTATCTTCTTTTCTTACTTTACTTCATCACTTTTATAAATACTTATTACTTCTCAAAGCATACTCCTTAAAACTGAAACTGAATCTTCTTTTCTTACTTTACTTCATCACTTTTATAAATACTTATTACTTCTATAAGCATACTCCTTAAAACTGAAACTCTATCTTCTTTTCTTACTTTACTTCTTCACTTTTCTAAATACTTATTACTTCCATAAGCATACTCCTTAAAACGAAACTCTATCTTCTTTTCTTACTTTACTTCTTCACTTTTCTAAATACTTATTACTTCTATAAGCATACTCCTTAAAACTGAAACTCTATCTTCTTTTCTTACTTTACTTCTTCACTTTTATAAATACTTATTACTTCTATAAGCATACTCCTTAAAACTGAAACTGAATCTTCTTTTCTTACTTTACTTCTTCACTTTTCTAAATACTTATTACTTCCATAAGCATACTCCTTAAAACTGAAATTCTATCTTCTTTTCTTACTTTACTTCATCACTTTTCTAAATACTTATTACTTCTCAAAGCATACTCCTTAAAACTGAAACTCTATCTTCTTTTCTTACTTTACTTCATCACTTTTCTAAATACTTATTACTTCCATAAGCATACTCCTTAAAACGAAACTCTATCTTCTTTTCTTACTTTACTTCATCACTTTTCTAAATACTTATTACTTCTCAAAGCATACTCCTTAAAACTGAAACTCTATCTTCTTTTCTTACTTTACTTCTTCTCTTTTCTAAATACTTATTACTTCCATAAGCATACTCCTTAAAACTGAAACTCTATTTTCTTTTCTTACTTTACTTCATCACTTTTATAAATACTTATTACTTCTCAAAGCATACTCCTTAAAACTGAAACTCTATCTTCTTTTCTTACTTTACTTCTTCTCTTTTCTAAATACTTATTACTTCTCAAAACATACTCCTTAAAACTGAAACTCTATCTTCTTTTCTTACTTTACTTCATCACTTTTATAAATACTTATTACTTCCATAAGCATACTCCTTAAAACTGAAATTCTATCTTCTTTTCTTACTTTACTTCTTCACTTTTCTATATACTTATTACTTCTATAAGCATACTCCTTAAAACTGAAACTCTATCTTCTTTTCTTACTTTACTTCTTCACTTTTATAAATACTTATTACTTCTCAAAGCAGACTCCTTAAAACTGAAACTCTATCTTCTTTTCTTACTTTACTTCTTCTCTTTTCTAAATACTTATTACTTCTCAAAGCATACTCCTTAAAACTGAAATTCTATCTTCTTTTCTTACTTTATTTCTTGACTTTTCTAAATACTTATTACTTCTCAAAACATACTCCTTAAAACTGAAACTCTATCTTCTTTTCTTACTTTACTTCTTCACTTTTATAAATACTTATTACTTCTCAAAGCATACTCCTTAAAACTGAAACTCTATCTTCTTTTCTTACTTTATTTCTTGACTTTTCTAAATACTTATTACTTCTCAAAGCATACTCCTTAAAACTTAAACTCTATCTTCTTTTCTTACTTTATTTCATCACTTTTATAAATACTTATTACTTCTATAAGCATACTCCTTAAAACTGAAACTGAATCTTCTTTTCTTACTTTACTTCTTCACTTTTCTAAATACTTATTACTTCTCAAAACATACTCCTTAAAACTGAAACTCTATCTTCTTTTCTTACTTTACTTCTTCTCTTTTCTAAATACTTATTACTTCTCAAAACATACTCCTTAAAACTGAAACTCTATCTTTTTTTCTTACTTTACTTCTTCACTTTTATAAATACTTATTACTTCTATAAGCATACTCCTTAAAACTGAAATTCTATCTTCGTTTCTTACTTTATTTCTTGACTTTTCTAAATTCTTATTACTTCTATAAGCATACTCCTTAAAACGAAAATCTATCTTCTTTTCTTACTTTACTTCATCACTTTTCTAAATACTTATTACTTCCATAAGCATACTCCTTAAAACGAAACTGAATCTTCTTTTCTTACTTTACTTCATCACTTTTCTAAATACTTATTACTTCTCAAAACATACTCCTTAAAACGAAACTCTATCTTTTTTTCTTACTTTACTTCATCACTTTTCTAAATACTTATTACTTCTATAAGCATACTCCTTAAAACTGAAACTCTATCTTCTTTTCTTACTTTACTTCTTCTCTTTTCTAAATACTTATTACTTCCATAAGCATACTCCTTAAAACGAAACTCTATCTTCTTTTCTTACTTTACTTCTTCACTTTTCTAAATACTTATTACTTCTATAAGCATACTCCTTAAAACTGAAACTCTATCTTCTTTTCTTACTTTACTTCTTCACTTTTATAAATACTTATTACTTCTATAAGCATACTCCTTAAAACTGAAACTGAATCTTCTTTTCTTACTTTACTTCATCACTTTTCTAAATACTTATTACTTCTCAAAACATACTCCTTAAAACTGAAACTCTATCTTTTTTTCTTACTTTACTTCATCACTTTTCTAAATACTTATTACTTCTCAAAACATACTCCTTAAAACTGAAATTCTATCTTCGTTTCTTACTTTATTTCTTGACTTTTCTAAATACTTATTACTTCTATAAGCATACTCCTTAAAACGAAAATCTATCTTCTTTTCTTACTTTACTTCTTCTCTTTTCTAAATACTTATTACTTCCATAAGCATACTCCTTAAAACGAAACTCTATCTTTTTTTCTTACTTTACTTCATCACTTTTCTAAATACTTATTACTTCTATAAGCATACTCCTTAAAACGAAACTCTATCTTCTTTTCTTACTTTACTTCATCACTTTTCTAAATACTTATTACTTCTCAAAACATACTCCTTAAAACGAAATTCTATCTTCTTTTCTTACTTTACTTCTTCTCTTTTCTAAATACTTATTACTTCCATAAGCATACTCCTTAAAACTGAAACTCTATTTTCTTTTCTTACTTTACTTCTTCACTTTTATAAATACTTATTACTTCTATAAGCATACTCCTTAAAACTGAAATTCTATCTTCTTTTCTTACTTTACTTCATCACTTTTCTAAATACTTATTACTTCTATAAGCATACTCCTTAAAACTGAAACTCTATCTTCTTTTCTTACTTTACTTCTTCACTTTTATAAATACTTATTACTTCTATAAACATACTCCTTAAAACTGAAACTCTATCTTCTTTTCTTACTTTATTTCTTGACTTTTCTAAATACTTATTACTTCTCAAAGCATACTCCTTAAAACTGAAACTCTATCTTCTTTTCTTACTTTATTTCTTGACTTTTCTAAATACTTATTACTTCTCAAAGCATACTCCTTAAAACTTAAACTCTATCTTCTTTTCTTACTTTACTTCTTCACTTTTCTAAATACTTATTACTTCTATAAGCATACTCCTTAAAACTGAAACTCTATCTTTTTTTCTTACTTTACTTCATCACTTTTCTAAATACTTATTACTTCTATAAGCATACTCCTTAAAACTGAAACTCTATCTTCTTTTCTTACTTTACTTCTTCTCTTTTCTAAATACTTATTACTTCCATAAGCATACTCCTTAAAACGAAACTCTATCTTCTTTTCTTACTTTACTTCATCACTTTTCTAAATACTTATTACTTCTATAAGCATACTCCTTAAAACTGAAACTCTATCTTCTTTTCTTACTTTACTTCTTCTCTTTTCTAAATACTTATTACTTCCATAAGCATACTCCTTAAAACGAAACTCTATCTTCTTTTCTTACTTTACTTCATCACTTTTCTAAATACTTATTACTTCTCAAAGCATACTCCTTAAAACTGAAACTCTATCTTCTTTTCTTACTTTACTTCTTCTCTTTTCTAAATACTTATTACTTCCATAAGCATACTCCTTAAAACTGAAACTCTATCTTCTTTTCTTACTTTACTTCATCACTTTTATAAATACTTATTACTTCTATAAGCATACTCCTTAAAACTGAAACTGAATCTTCTTTTCTTACTTTACTTCTTCACTTTTCTAAATACTTATTACTTCTATAAGCATACTCCTTAAAACTGAAACTCTATCTTCTTTTCTTACTTTATTTCTTGACTTTTCTAAATACTTATTACTTCCATAAGCATACTCCTTAAAACTGAAATTCTATCTTCTTTTCTTACTTTACTTCTTAACTTTTCTATATACTTATTACTTCTCAAAACATACTCCTTAAAACGAAACTCTATCTTCTTTTCTTACTTTACTTCTTCACTTTTCTAAATACTTATTACTTCTATAAGCATACTCCTTAAAACTGAAACTCTATCTTCTTTTCTTACTTTACTTCTTCACTTTTATAAATACTTATTACTTCTATAAGCATACTCCTTAAAACTGAAACTCTATCTTCTTTTCTTACTTTACTTCATCACTTTTCTAAATACTTATTACTTCTCAAAGCATACTCCTTAAAACGAAACTCTATCTTCTTTTATTACTTTACTTCTTCACTTTTCTAAATACTTATTACTTCTATAAGCATACTCCTTAAAACTGAAACTCTATCTTCTTTTCTTACTTTACTTCTTCACTTTTATAAATACTTATTACTTCTATAAGCATACTCCTTAAAACTGAAACTGAATCTTCTTTTCTTACTTTACTTCATCACTTTTCTAAATACTTATTACTTCTCAAAACATACTCCTTAAAACGAAACTCTATCTTTTTTTCTTACTTTACTTCATCACTTTTCTAAATACTTATTACTTCTATAAGCATACTCCTTAAAACTGAAACTCTATCTTCTTTTCTTACTTTACTTCTTCTCTTTTCTAAATACTTATTACTTCCATAAGCATACTCCTTAAAACGAAACTCTATCTTCTTTTCTTACTTTATTTCTTGACTTTTCTAAATACTTATTACTTCTCAAAACATACTCCTTAAAACTGAAACTCTATCTTCTTTTCTTACTTTACTTCTTCACTTTTATAAATACTTATTACTTCTATAAGCATACTCCTTAAAACTGAAATTCTATCTTCGTTTCTTACTTTATTTCTTGACTTTTCTAAATACTTATTACTTCTATAAGCATACTCCTTAAAACGAAAATCTATCTTCTTTTCTTACTTTACTTCTTCTCTTTTCTAAATACTTATTACTTCCATAAGCATACTCCTTAAAACGAAACTCTATCTTTTTTTCTTACTTTACTTCATCACTTTTCTAAATACTTATTACTTCTATAAGCATACTCCTTAAAACTGAAATTCTATCTTCTTTTCTTACTTTACTTCATCACTTTTCTAAATACTTATTACTTCCATAAGCATACTCCTTAAAACTGAAACTCTATTTTCTTTTCTTACTTTACTTCTTCACTTTTATAAATACTTATTACTTCTATAAGCATACTCCTTAAAACTGAAATTCTATCTTCTTTTCTTACTTTACTTCTTCTCTTTTCTAAATACTTATTACTTCTATAAGCATACTCCTTAAAACGAAACTCTATCTTCTTTTCTTACTTTACTTCTTGACTTTTCTAAATACTTATTACTTCTCAAAACATACTCCTTAAAACTGAAACTCTATCTTCTTTTCTTACTTTACTTCATCACTTTTATAAATACTTATTACTTCTCAAAGCATACTCCTTAAAACTGAAACTCTATCTTCTTTTCTTACTTTATTTCTTGACTTTTCTAAATACTTATTACTTCTCAAAGCATACTCCTTAAAACTTAAACTCTATCTTCTTTTCTTACTTTACTTCATCACTTTTCTAAATACTTATTACTTCTCAAAGCATACTCCTTAAAACGAAACTCTATCTTCTTTTCTTACTTTACTTCTTCTCTTTTCTAAATACTTATTACTTCCATAAGCATACTCCTTAAAACGAAACTCTATCTTCTTTTCTTACTTTACTTCTTCACTTTTCTAAATACTTATTACTTCTCAAAACATACTCCTTAAAACTGAAACTCTATCTTCTTTTCTTACTTTACTTCTTCTCTTTTCTAAATACTTATTACTTCTCAAAGCATACTCCTTAAAACTGAAACTCTATCTTCTTTTCTTACTTTACTTCTTCACTTTTCTAAATACTTATTACTTCTATAAGCATACTCCTTAAAACTGAAACTCTATCTTCTTTTCTTACTTTACTTCTTCACTTTTCTAAATACTTATTACTTCTCAAAGCATACTCCTTAAAACTGAAACTCTATCTTCTTTTCTTACTTTACTTCTTCACTTTTCTAAATACTTATTACTTCTATAAGCATACTCCTTAAAACTGAAACTCTATCTTCTTTTCTTACTTTACTTCTTCTCTTTTCTAAATACTTATTACTTCTCAAAGCATACTCCTTAAAACTGAAACTCTATCTTCTTTTCTTACTTTATTTCTTGACTTTTCTAAATACTTATTACTTCTCAAAGCATACTCCTTAAAACTTAAACTCTATCTTCTTTTCTTACTTTACTTCTTCACTTTTCTAAATACTTATTACTTCTATAAGCATACTCCTTAAAACTGAAACTCTATCTTTTTTTCTTACTTTACTTCATCACTTTTCTAAATACTTATTACTTCTATAAGCATACTCCTTAAAACTGAAACTCTATCTTCTTTTCTTACTTTACTTCTTCACTTTTCTAAATACTTATTACTTCTCAAAGCATACTCCTTAAAACTGAAACTCTATCTTCTTTTCTTACTTTACTTCTTCACTTTTCTAAATACTTATTACTTCTATAAGCATACTCCTTAAAACTGAAACTCTATCTTCTTTTCTTACTTTACTTCTTCTCTTTTCTAAATACTTATTACTTCTATAAGCATACTCCTTAAAACTGAAACTCTATCTTCTTTTCTTACTTTACTTCATCACTTTTCTAAATACTTATTACTTCTCAAAGCATACTCCTTAAAACTGAAACTCTATCTTTTTTTCTTACTTTACTTCATCACTTTTCTAAATACTTATTACTTCCATAAGCATACTCCTTAAAACGAAACTCTATCTTTTTTTCTTACTTTACTTCATCACTTTTCTAAATACTTATTACTTCTCAAAGCATACTCCTTAAAACTGAAACTCTATCTTCTTTTCTTACTTTACTTCTTCTCTTTTCTAAATACTTATTACTTCCATAAGCATACTCCTTAAAACGAAACTCTATCTTCTTTTCTTACTTTACTTCTTCACTTTTCTAAATACTTATTACTTCTATAAGCATACTCCTTAAAACTGAAACTCTATCTTTTTTTCTTACTTTACTTCTTCACTTTTCTAAATACTTATTACTTCTATAAGCATACTCCTTAAAACGAAACTCTATCTTCTTTTCTTACTTTACTTCTTCACTTTTCTAAATACTTATTACTTCTCAAAGCAGACTCCTTAAAACTGAAACTCTATCTTCTTTTCTTACTTTACTTCTTCTCTTTTCTAAATACTTATTACTTCTATAAGCATACTCCTTAAAACTTAAACTCTATCTTCTTTTCTTACTTTACTTCTTCACTTTTATAAATACATATTACTTCCATAAGCATACTCCTTAAAACTGAAACTCTATCTTCTTTTCTTACTTTACTTCTTCACTTTTCTAAATACTTATTACTTCTATAAGCATACTCCTTAAAACTGAAACTCTATCTTCTTTTCTTACTTTACTTCTTCTCTTTTCTAAATACTTATTACTTCCATAAGCATACTCCTTAAAACGAAACTCTATCTTCTTTTCTTACTTTACTTCTTCACTTTTCTAAATACTTATTACTTCTATAAGCATACTCCTTAAAACTGAAACTCTATCTTCTTTTCTTACTTTACTTCTTCACTTTTATAAATACTTATTACTTCTATAAGCATACTCCTTAAAACTGAAACTCTATCTTCTTTTCTTACTTTACTTCTTCTCTTTTCTAAATACTTATTACTTCCATAAGCATACTCCTTAAAACGAAACTCTATCTTCTTTTCTTACTTTACTTCTTCACTTTTCTAAATACTTATTACTTCTCAAAGCAGACTCCTTAAAACTGAAACTCTATCTTCTTTTCTTACTTTACTTCTTCTCTTTTCTAAATACTTATTACTTCTATAAGCATACTCCTTAAAACTGAAACTCTATCTTTTTTTCTTACTCTACTTCATCACTTTTCTAAATACTTATTACTTCCATAAGCATACTCCTTAAAACGAAACTGAATCTTCTTTTCTTACTTTACTTCTTCACTTTTCTAAATACTTATTACTTCTCAAAGCAGACTCCTTAAAACTGAAACTCTATCTTCTTTTCTTACTTTACTTCTTCTCTTTTCTAAATACTTATTACTTCTATAAGCATACTCCTTAAAACTGAAACTCTATCTTTTTTTCTTACTTTACTTCTTCACTTTTCTAAATACTTATTACTTCTATAAGCATACTCCTTAAAACGAAACTCTATCTTCTTTTCTTACTTTACTTCTTCACTTTTCTAAATACTTATTACTTCTCAAAGCAGACTCCTTAAAACTGAAACTCTATCTTCTTTTCTTACTTTACTTCTTCTCTTTTCTAAATACTTATTACTTCTATAAGCATACTCCTTAAAACTGAAACTCTATCTTTTTTTCTTACTTTACTTCTTCACTTTTATAAATACTTATTACTTCCATAAGCATACTCCTTAAAACGAAACTCTATCTTCTTTTCTTACTTTACTTCTTCACTTTTCTAAATACTTATTACTTCTATAAGCATACTCCTTAAAACTTAAACTCTATCTTCTTTTCTTACTTTACTTCTTCACTTTTATAAATACATATTACTTCCATAAGCATACTCCTTAAAACTGAAACTCTATCTTCTTTTCTTACTTTACTTCTTCACTTTTCTAAATACTTATTACTTCTATAAGCATACTCCTTAAAACTGAAACTCTATCTTCTTTTCTTACTTTACTTCTTCACTTTTATAAATACTTATTACTTCTATAATCATACTCCTTAAAACTGAAACTCTATCTTCTTTTCTTACTTTACTTCTTCTCTTTTCTAAATACTTATTACTTCCATAAGCATACTCCTTAAAACGAAACTCTATCTTCTTTTCTTACTTTACTTCTTCACTTTTCTAAATACTTATTACTTCTCAAAGCAGACTCCTTAAAACTGAAACTCTATCTTCTTTTCTTACTTTACTTCTTCTCTTTTCTAAATACTTATTACTTCTATAAGCATACTCCTTAAAACTGAAACTCTATCTTTTTTTCTTACTTTACTTCTTCACTTTTATAAATACTTATTACTTCCATAAGCATACTCCTTAAAACGAAACTCTATCTTCTTTTCTTACTTTACTTCTTCACTTTTCTAAATACTTATTACTTCTATAAGCATACTCCTTAAAACTTAAACTCTATCTTCTTTTCTTACTTTACTTCTTCACTTTTATAAATACATATTACTTCCATAAGCATACTCCTTAAAACTGAAACTCTATCTTCTTTTCTTACTTTACTTCTTCACTTTTCTAAATACTTATTACTTCTCAAAGCAGACTCCTTAAAACTGAAACTCTATCTTCTTTTCTTACTTTACTTCTTCTCTTTTCTAAATACTTATTACTTCTATAAGCATACTCCTTAAAACTGAAACTCTATCTTTTTTTCTTACTTTACTTCTTCACTTTTATAAATACTTATTACTTCCATAAGCATACTCCTTAAAACGAAACTCTATCTTCTTTTCTTACTTTACTTCTTCACTTTTATAAATACTTATTACTTCTATAAGCATACTCCTTAAAACTTAAACTCTATCTTCTTTTCTTACTTTACTTCTTCTCTTTTCTAAATACTTATTACTTCTCAAAGCAGACTCCTTAAAACGAAACTCTATCTTCTTTTCTTACTTTACTTCTTCACTTTTCTAAATACTTATTACTTCTATAAGCATACTCCTTAAAACTTAAACTCTATCTTCTTTTCTTACTTTACTTCTTCACTTTTATAAATACATATTACTTCCATAAGCATACTCCTTAAAACTGAAACTCTATCTTCTTTTCTTACTTTACTTCTTCACTTTTCTAAATACTTATTACTTCTATAAGCATACTCCTTAAAACTGAAACTCTATCTTCTTTTCTTACTTTACTTCTTCACTTTTATAAATACTTATTACTTCTATAATCATACTCCTTAAAACTGAAACTCTATCTTCTTTTCTTACTTTACTTCTTCTCTTTTCTAAATACTTATTACTTCCATAAGCATACTCCTTAAAACGAAACTCTATCTTCTTTTCTTACTTTACTTCTTCACTTTTCTAAATACTTATTACTTCTCAAAGCAGACTCCTTAAAACTGAAACTCTATCTTCTTTTCTTACTTTACTTCTTCTCTTTTCTAAATACTTATTACTTCTATAAGCATACTCCTTAAAACTGAAACTCTATCTTTTTTTCTTACTTTACTTCTTCACTTTTATAAATACTTATTACTTCCATAAGCATACTCCTTAAAACGAAACTCTATCTTCTTTTCTTACTTTACTTCTTCACTTTTCTAAATACTTATTACTTCTATAAGCATACTCCTTAAAACTTAAACTCTATCTTCTTTTCTTACTTTACTTCTTCACTTTTATAAATACATATTACTTCCATAAGCATACTCCTTAAAACTGAAACTCTATCTTCTTTTCTTACTTTACTTCTTCACTTTTCTAAATACTTATTACTTCTCAAAGCAGACTCCTTAAAACTGAAACTCTATCTTCTTTTCTTACTTTACTTCTTCTCTTTTCTAAATACTTATTACTTCTATAAGCATACTCCTTAAAACTGAAACTCTATCTTTTTTTCTTACTTTACTTCTTCACTTTTATAAATACTTATTACTTCCATAAGCATACTCCTTAAAACGAAACTCTATCTTCTTTTCTTACTTTACTTCTTCACTTTTATAAATACTTATTACTTCTATAAGCATACTCCTTAAAACTTAAACTCTATCTTCTTTTCTTACTTTACTTCTTCTCTTTTCTAAATACTTATTACTTCCATAAGCATACTCCTTAAAACGAAACTCTATCTTCTTTTCTTACTTTACTTCTTCACTTTTCTAAATACTTATTACTTCTATAAGCATACTCCTTAAAACGAAACTCTATCTTCTTTTCTTACTTTACTTCTTCACTTTTCTAAATACTTATTACTTCTCAAAGCAGACTCCTTAAAACTGAAACTCTATCTTCTTTTCTTACTTTATTTCATCACTTTTATAAATACTTATTACTTCCATAAGCATACTCCTTAAAACGAAACTCTATCTTTTTTTCTTACTTTACTTCATCACTTTTCTAAATACTTATTACTTCTATAAGCATACTCCTTAAAACTGAAACTCTATCTTCTTTTCTTACTTTACTTCTTCTCTTTTCTAAATACTTATTACTTCCATAAGCATACTCCTTAAAACGAAACTCTATCTTCTTTTCTTACTTTACTTCTTCACTTTTCTAAATACTTATTACTTCTCAAAACATACTCCTTAAAACGAAACTCTATCTTCTTTTCTTACTTTACTTCTTCACTTTTCTAAATACTTATTACTTCTATAAGCATACTCCTTAAAACTGAAACTCTATCTTCTTTTCTTACTTTACTTCTTCTCTTTTCTAAATACTTATTACTTCCATAAGCATACTCCTTAAAACGAAACTCTATCTTCTTTTCTTACTTTACTTCTTCACTTTTCTAAATACTTATTACTTCTATAAGCATACTCCTTAAAACTGAAACTCTATCTTCTTTTCTTACTTTACTTCTTCACTTTTATAAATACATATTACTTCTATAAGCATACTCCTTAAAACGAAACTCTATCTTTTTTTCTTACTTTACTTCATCACTTTTCTAAATACTTATTACTTCTATAAGCATACTCCTTAAAACGAAACTCTATCTTTTTTTCTTACTTTACTTCATCACTTTTCTAAATACTTATTACTTCTATAAGCATACTCCTTAAAACTTAAACTCTATCTTCTTTTCTTACTTTACTTCTTCACTTTTATAAATACATATTACTTCCATAAGCATACTCCTTAAAACTGAAACTCTATCTTCTTTTCTTACTTTACTTCTTCACTTTTCTAAATACTTATTACTTCTATAAGCATACTCCTTAAAACTGAAACTCTATCTTCTTTTCTTACTTTATTTCTTGACTTTTCTAAATACTTATTACTTCTCAAAGCATACTCCTTAAAACTGAAACTCTATCTTTTTTTCTTACTCTACTTCATCACTTTTCTAAATACTTATTACTTCTCAAAGCATACTCCTTAAAACGAAACTTCATCGTCTTTTCTTACTTTACTTCTTCTCTTTTCTAAATACTTATTACTTCCATAAGCATACTCCTTAAAACGAAACTCTATCTTCTTTTCTTACTTTACTTCTTCTCTTTTCTAAATACTTATTACTTCCATAAGCATACTCCTTAAAACTGAAACTGAATCTTCTTTTCTTACTTTACTTCATCACTTTTCTAAATACTTATTACTTCTCAAAACATACTCCTTAAAACGAAACTCTATCTTCTTTTCTTACTTTACTTCTTCACTTTTATAAATACTTATTACTTCTATAAGCATACTCCTTAAAACTGAAACTCTATCTTCTTTTCTTACTTTACTTCTTCTCTTTTCTAAATACTTATTACTTCCATAAGCATACTCCTTAAAACGAAACTCTATCTTCTTTTCTTACTTTACTTCTTCACTTTTCTAAATACTTATTACTTCTATAAGCATACTCCTTAAAACGAAACTCTATCTTCTTTTCTTACTTTACTTCTTCTCTTTTCTAAATACTTATTACTTCTCAAAACATTCTCCTTAAAACGAAACTCTATCTTCTTTTCTTACTTTACTTCTTCACTTTTATAAATACTTATTACTTCTCAAAGCATACTCCTTAAAACTGAAATTCTATCTTCTTTTCTTACTTTATTTCTTGACTTTTCTAAATACTTATTACTTCTCAAAACATACTCCTTAAAACTGAAACTCTATCTTCTTTTCTTACTTTACTTCTTCACTTTTATAAATACATATTACTTCTATAAGCATACTCCTTAAAACGAAACTCTATCTTTTTTTCTTACTTTACTTCATCACTTTTCTAAATACTTATTACTTCTATAAGCATACTCCTTAAAACGAAACTCTATCTTTTTTTCTTACTTTACTTCATCACTTTTCTAAATACATATTACTTCTATAAGCATACTCCTTAAAACGAAACTCTATCTTTTTTTCTTACTTTACTTCATCACTTTTCTAAATACTTATTACTTCTATAAGCATACTCCTTAAAACTTAAACTCTATCTTCTTTTCTTACTTTACTTCTTCACTTTTATAAATACATATTACTTCCATAAGCATACTCCTTAAAACTGAAACTCTATCTTCTTTTCTTACTTTACTTCTTCACTTTTATAAATACTTATTACTTCTATAAGCATACTCCTTAAAACTGAAACTCTATCTTCTTTTCTTACTTTATTTCTTGACTTTTCTAAATACTTATTACTTCTCAAAGCATACTCCTTAAAACTGAAACTCTATCTTTTTTTCTTACTCTACTTCATCACTTTTCTAAATACTTATTACTTCTATAAGAATACTCCTTAAAACGAAACTTCATCGTCTTTTCTTACTTTACTTCTTCACTTTTCTAAATACTTATTACTTCTCAAAACATACTCCTTAAAACTGAAACTCTATCTTCTTTTCTTACTTTACTTCTTCACTTTTATAAATACATATTACTTCTATAAGCATACTCCTTAAAACGAAACTCTATCTTTTTTTCTTACTTTACTTCATCACTTTTCTAAATACTTATTACTTCTATAAGCATACTCCTTAAAACGAAACTCTATCTTTTTTTCTTACTTTACTTCATCACTTTTCTAAATACTTATTACTTCTATAAGCATACTCCTTAAAACTTAAACTCTATCTTCTTTTCTTACTTTACTTCTTCACTTTTATAAATACATATTACTTCCATAAGCATACTCCTTAAAACTGAAACTCTATCTTCTTTTCTTACTTTACTTCTTCACTTTTATAAATACTTATTACTTCTATAAGCATACTCCTTAAAACTGAAACTCTATCTTCTTTTCTTACTTTATTTCTTGACTTTTCTAAATACTTATTACTTCTCAAAGCATACTCCTTAAAACTGAAACTCTATCTTTTTTTCTTACTCTACTTCATCACTTTTCTAAATACTTATTACTTCTATAAGCATACTCCTTAAAACGAAACTCTATCTTCTTTTCTTACTTTACTTCATCACTTTTCTAAATACTTATTACTTCTCAAAACATACTCCTTAAAACTGAAACTCTATCTTCTTTTCTTACTTTACTTCTTCTCTTTTCTAAATACTTATTACTTCCATAAGCATACTCCTTAAAACGAAACTCTATCTTCTTTTCTTACTTTACTTCTTCTCTTTTCTAAATACTTATTACTTCCATAAGCATACTCCTTAAAACTGAAACTCTATCTTCTTTTCTTACTTTACTTCTTCACTTTTATAAATACATATTACTTCCATAAGCATACTCCTTAAAACTGAAACTCTATCTTCTTTTCTTACTTTACTTCTTCACTTTTATAAATACTTATTACTTCTATAAGCATACTCCTTAAAACTGAAACTCTATCTTCTTTTCTTACTTTACTTCTTCTCTTTTCTAAATACTTATTACTTCCATAAGCATACTCCTTAAAACTGAAACTCTATCTTCTTTTCTTACTTTACTTCTTCACTTTTCTAAATACTTATTACTTCTATAAGCATACTCCTTAAAACTGAAACTCTATCTTCTTTTCTTACTTTATTTCTTGACTTTTCTAAATACTTATTACTTCTCAAAGCATACTCCTTAAAACTGAAACTCTAACTTTTTTTCTTACTCTACTTCATCACTTTTCTAAATACTTATTACTTCTATAAGAATACTCCTTAAAACGAAACTTCATCGTCTTTTCTTACTTTACTTCTTCTCTTTTCTAAATACTTATTACTTCCATAAGCATACTCCTTAAAACGAAACTCTATCTTCTTTTCTTACTTTACTTCTTCTCTTTTCTAAATACTTATTACTTCCATAAGCATACTCCTTAAAACTGAAACTCTATCTTCTTTTCTTACTTTACTTCTTCACTTTTATAAATACATATTACTTCCATAAGCATACTCCTTAAAACTGAAACTCTATCTTCTTTTCTTACTTTACTTCTTCTCTTTTCAAAATACTTATTACTTCCATAAGCATACTCCTTAAAACTGAAACTCTATCTTCTTTTCTTACTTTACTTCTTCACTTTTATAAATACATATTACTTCCATAAGCATACTCCTTAAAACGAAACTCTATCTTCTTTTCTTACTTTACTTCTTCACTTTTCTAAATACTTATTACTTCTATAAGCATACTCCTTAAAACGAAACTCTATCTTCTTTTCTTACTTTACTTCTTCTCTTTTCTAAATACTTATTACTTCTCAAAACATTCTCCTTAAAACGAAACTCTATCTTCTTTTCTTACTTTACTTCTTCACTTTTATAAATACTTATTACTTCTCAAAGCATACTCCTTAAAACTGAAATTCTATCTTCTTTTCTTACTTTATTTCTTGACTTTTCTAAATACTTATTACTTCTCAAAACATACTCCTTAAAACTGAAACTCTATCTTCTTTTCTTACTTTACTTCTTCTCTTTTCTAAATACTTATTACTTCCATAAGCATACTCCTTAAAACTGAAACTCTATCTTCTTTTCTTACTTTATTTCTTGACTTTTATAAATACATATTACTTCCATAAGCATACTCCTTAAAACTGAAACTCTATCTTCTTTTCTTACTTTATTTCATCACTTTTCTAAATACTTATTACTTCTCAAAACATACTCCTTAAAACGAAACTCTATCTTCTTTTCTTACTTTACTTCTTCTCTTTTCAAAATACTTATTACTTCCATAAGCATACTCCTTAAAACTGAAACTCTATCTTCTTTTCTTACTTTACTTCATCACTTTTATAAATACTTATTACTTCTATAAGCATACTCCTTAAAACTGAAATTCTATCTTCTTTTCTTACTTTACTTCTTCACTTTTCTATATACTTATTACTTCTCAAAACATACTCCTTAAAACTGAAACTCTATCTTCTTTTCTTACTTTACTTCTTCACTTTTCTAAATACTTATTACTTCTATAAGCATACTCCCCAAAACTTAAACTGAATCTTCTTTTCTTACTTTACTTCATGACTTTTATAAATACTTATTACTTCTCAAAGCATACTCCTTAAAACGAAACTCTATCTTCTTTTCTTACTTTACTTCTTCACTTTTATAAATACTTATTACTTCTCAAAGCAGACTCCTTAAAACTGAAATTCTATCTTCTTTTCTTACTTTACTTCTTCTCTTTTCTAAATACTTATTACTTCTCAAAACATACTCCTTAAAACTGAAACTCTATCTTCTTTTCTTACTTTACTTCTTCTCTTTTCTAAATACTTATTACTTCCATAAGCATACTCCTTAAAACTGAAACTGAATCTTCTTTTCTTACTTTACTTCATCACTTTTCTAAATACTTATTACTTCTCAAAACATACTCCTTAAAACGAAACTCTATCTTCTTTTCTTACTTTACTTCTTCACTTTTCTAAATACTTATTACTTCTCAAAGCATACTCCTTAAAACTTAAACTCTATCTTCTTTTCATACTTTATTTCATCACTTTTATAAATACTTATTACTTCTCAAAGCATACTCCTTAAAACTGAAACTCTATCTTCTTTTCTTACTTTACTTCTTCACTTTTCTAAATACTTATTACTTCTCAAAGCATACTCCCTAAAACTGAAACTCTATCTTCTTTTCTTACTTTACTTCATCACTTTTATAAATACTTATTACTTCTATAAGCATACTCCTTAAAACTGAAATTCTATCTTCTTTTCTTACTTTACTTCTTCACTTTTCTATATACTTATTACTTCTCAAAACATACTCCTTAAAACTGAAACTCTATCTTCTTTTCTTACTTTACTTCTTGACTTTTCTAAATACTTATTACTTCTCAAAGCATACTCCCCAAAACTTAAACTGAATCTTCTTTTCTTACTTTACTTCATGACTTTTATAAATACTTATTACTTCTCAAAGCATACTCCTTAAAACGAAACTCTATCTTCTTTTCTTACTTTACTTCTTCACTTTTATAAATACTTATTACTTCTCAAAGCAGACTCCTTAAAACTGAAATTCTATCTTCTTTTCTTACTTTACTTCTTCTCTTTTCTAAATACTTATTACTTCTCAAAACATACTCCTTAAAACTGAAACTCTATCTTCTTTTCTTACTTTACTTCTTCTCTTTTCTAAATACTTATTACTTCCATAAGCATACTCCTTAAAACTGAAACTCTATCTTCTTTTCTTACTTTACTTCTTCACTTTTATAAATACTTATTACTTCTATAAGCATACTCCTTAAAACTGAAACTCTATCTTCTTTTCTTACTTTATTTCTTGACTTTTCTAAATACTTATTACTTCTCAAAGCATACTCCTTAAAACTTAAACTCTATCTTCTTTTCATACTTTATTTCATCACTTTTATAAATACTTATTACTTCTCAAAGCATACTCCTTAAAACTGAAACTCTATCTTCTTTTCTTACTTTACTTCTTCACTTTTCTAAATACTTATTACTTCTCAAAGCATACTCCCTAAAACTGAAACTCTATCTTTTTTTCTTACTTTACTTCTTCACTTTTCTAAATACTTATTACTTCTATAAGCATACTCCTTAAAACTGAAACTCTATCTTCTTTTCTTACTTTACTTCTTCACTTTTATAAATACTTATTACTTCTATAAGCATACTCCTTAAAACTGAAACTCTATCTTCTTTTCTTACTTTACTTCTTCTCTTTTCTAAATACTTATTACTTCCATAAGCATACTCCTTAAAACGAAACTCTATCTTCTTTTCTTACTTTATTTCATCACTTTTATAAATACTTATTACTTCTATAAGCATACTCCTTAAAACTGAAACTCTATCTTCTTTTCTTACTTTACTTCTTCACTTTTCTAAATACTTATTACTTCTCAAAGCATACTCCCTAAAACTGAAACTCTATCTTCTTTTCTAACTTTACTTCTTCACTTTTCTAAATACTTATTACTTCTCAAAACATACTCCTTAAAACTGAAACTCTATCTTCTTTTCTTACTTTACTTCTTCTCTTTTATAAATACTTATTACTTCTATAAGCATACTCCTTAAAACTGAAACTCTATCTTCTTTTCTTACTTTACTTCTTCTCTTTTCTAAATACTTATTACTTCCATAAGCATACTCCTTAAAACGAAACTCTATCTTCTTTTCTTACTTTACTTCTTCTCTTTTCTAAATACTTATTACTTCCATAAGCATACTCCTTAAAACGAAACTCTATCTTCTTTTCTTACTTTACTTCTTCACTTTTCTAAATACTTATTACTTCTATAAGCATACTCCTTAAAACTGAAACTCTATCTTCGTTTCTTACTTTATTTCTTGACTTTTCTAAATACTTATTACTTCTCAAAACATACTCCTTAAAACTGAAACTCTATCTTCTTTTCTTACTTTACTTCTTCTCTTTTCTAAATACTTATTACTTCCATAAGCATACTCCTTAAAACTGAAACTCTATCTTCTTTTCTTACTTTACTTCTTCACTTTTCTAAATACTTATTACTTCTCAAAACATACTCCTTAAAACTGAAACTCTATCTTCTTTTCTTACTTTACTTCTTGACTTTTCTAAATACTTATTACTTCTCAAAGCATACTCCCCAAAACTTAAACTCTATCTTCTTTTCTTACTTTATTTCATCACTTTTCTAAATACTTATTACTTCTATAAGCATACTCCTTAAAACGAAACTCTATCTTCTTTTCTTACTTTACTTCTTCACTTTTATAAATACTTATTACTTCTATAAGCATACTCCTTAAAACTGAAATTCTATCTTCTTTTCTTACTTTATTTCTTGACTTTTCTAAATACTTATTACTTCTCAAAACATACTCCTTAAAACTGAAACTCTATCTTCTTTTCTTACTTTACTTCTTCTCTTTTCTAAATACTTATTACTTCCATAAGCATACTCCTTAAAACTGAAACTCTATCTTCTTTTCTTACTTTACTTCTTCACTTTTCTAAATACTTATTACTTCTCAAAGCATACTCCTTAAAACTGAAACTCTATCTTCTTTTCTTACTTTATTTCTTGACTTTTCTAAATACTTATTACTTCTCAAAGCATACTCCTTAAAACTTAAACTCTATCTTCTTTTCTTACTTTATTTCATCACTTTTCTAAATACTTATTACTTCTCAAAACATACTCCTTAAAACGAAACTCTATCTTCTTTTCTTACTTTACTTCTTCTCTTTTCAAAATACTTATTACTTCCATAAGCATACTCCTTAAAACTGAAACTCTATCTTCTTTTCTTACTTTACTTCATCACTTTTATAAATACTTATTACTTCTATAAGCATACTCCTTAAAACTGAAATTCTATCTTCTTTTCTTACTTTATTTCTTGACTTTTCTAAATACTTATTACTTCTCAAAACATACTCCTTAAAACTGAAACTCTATCTTCTTTTCTTACTTTACTTCTTCTCTTTTCTAAATACTTATTACTTCCATAAGCATACTCCTTAAAACTGAAACTCTATCTTCTTTTCTTACTTTACTTCTTCACTTTTCTAAATACTTATTACTTCTCAAAGCATACTCCTTAAAACTGAAACTCTATCTTCTTTTCTTACTTTATTTCTTGACTTTTCTAAATACTTATTACTTCTCAAAGCATACTCCTTAAAACTTAAACTCTATCTTCTTTTCTTACTTTATTTCATCACTTTTCTAAATACTTATTACTTCTCAAAACATACTCCTTAAAACGAAACTCTATCTTCTTTTCTTACTTTACTTCTTCACTTTTCTAAATACTTATTACTTCTATAAGCATACTCCTTAAAACTGAAACTCTATCTTCGTTTCTTACTTTATTTCTTGACTTTTCTAAATACTTATTACTTCTCAAAACATACTCCTTAAAACTGAAACTCTATCTTCTTTTCTTACTTTACTTCTTCTCTTTTCTAAATACTTATTACTTCCATAAGCATACTCCTTAAAACTGAAACTCTATCTTCTTTTCTTACTTTACTTCTTCACTTTTCTAAATACTTATTACTTCTCAAAGCATACTCCTTAAAACTGAAACTCTATCTTCTTTTCTTACTTTACTTCTTCTCTTTTCTAAATACTTATTACTTCTATAAGCATACTCCTTAAAACGAAACTCTATCTTCTTTTCTTACTTTACTTCTTCACTTTTCTAAATACTTATTACTTCTCAAAGCATACTCCTTAAAACTGAAACTCTATCTTCTTTTCTTACTTTACTTCTTCTCTTTTCTAAATACTTATTACTTCCATAAGCATACTCCTTAAAACGAAACTCTATCTTCTTTTCTTACTTTACTTCTTCTCTTTTCTAAATACTTATTACTTCTCAAAACATACTCCTTAAAACGAAACTCTATCTTCTTTTCTTACTTTACTTCTTCTCTTTTCTAAATACTTATTACTTCCATAAGCATACTCCTTAAAACTGAAACTCTATCTTCTTTTCTTACTTTACTTCATGACTTTTATAAATACTTATTACTTCTCAAAGCATACTCCTTAAAACTGAAACTGAATCTTCTTTTCTTACTTTACTTCATCACTTTTCTAAATACTTATTACTTCTCAAAACATACTCCTTAAAACTGAAACTCTATCTTCTTTTCTTACTTTACTTCTTCACTTTTATAAATACTTATTACTTCTATAAGCATACTCCTTAAAACTGAAACTCTATCTTCTTTTCTTACTTTACTTCATCACTTTTCTAAATACTTATTACTTCTATAAGCATACTCCTTAAAACTGAAACTGAATCTTCTTTTCTTACTTTATTTCATCACTTTTCTAAATACTTATTACTTCTCAAAACATACTCCTTAAAACGAAACTCTATCTTCTTTTCTTACTTTACTTCTTCACTTTTCTAAATACTTATTACTTCTATAAGCATACTCCTTAAAACTGAAACTCTATCTTCGTTTCTTACTTTACTTCTTCACTTTTCTAAATACTTATTACTTCTCAAAACATACTCCTTAAAACTGAAACTCTATCTTCTTTTCTTACTTTACTTCTTCTCTTTTCTAAATACTTATTACTTCTCAAAACATACTCCTTAAAACGAAACTCTATCTTCTTTTCTTACTTTACTTCTTCTCTTTTCTAAATACTTATTACTTCCATAAGCATACTCCTTAAAACTGAAACTCTATCTTCTTTTCTTACTTTACTTCATGACTTTTATAAATACTTATTACTTCTCAAAGCATACTCCTTAAAACTGAAACTGAATCTTCTTTTCTTACTTTACTTCATCACTTTTCTAAATACTTATTACTTCTCAAAACATACTCCTTAAAACGAAACTCTATCTTCTTTTCTTACTTTACTTCTTCACTTTTCTAAATACTTATTACTTCTATAAGCATACTCCTTAAAACTGAAACTCTATCTTCGTTTCTTACTTTATTTCTTGACTTTTCTAAATACTTATTACTTCTCAAAACATACTCCTTAAAACGAAACTCTATCTTCTTTTCTTACTTTACTTCTTCTCTTTTCTAAATACTTATTACTTCCATAAGCATACTCCTTAAAACTGAAACTCTATCTTCTTTTCTTACTTTACTTCATGACTTTTCTAAATACTTATTACTTCTCAAAACATACTCCTTAAAACGAAACTCTATCTTCTTTTCTTACTTTACTTCTTCACTTTTCTAAATACTTATTACTTCTATAAGCATACTCCTTAAAACTGAAACTCTATCTTCGTTTCTTACTTTATTTCTTGACTTTTCTAAATACTTATTACTTCTCAAAACATACTCCTTAAAACTGAAACTCTATCTTCTTTTCTTACTTTACTTCTTCTCTTTTCTAAATACTTATTACTTCCATAAGCATACTCCTTAAAACTGAAACTCTATCTTCTTTTCTTACTTTACTTCATGACTTTTATAAATACTTATTACTTCTCAAAGCATACTCCTTAAAACTGAAACTGAATCTTCTTTTCTTACTTTACTTCATCACTTTTCTAAATACTTATTACTTCTATAAGCATACTCCTTAAAACGAAACTCTATCTTCTTTTCTTACTTTACTTCTTCACTTTTCTAAATACTTATTACTTCTCAAAGCATACTCCTTAAAACTGAAACTCTATCTTCTTTTCTTACTTTACTTCTTCTCTTTTCTAAATACTTATTACTTCCATAAGCATACTCCTTAAAACGAAACTCTATCTTCTTTTCTTACTTTACTTCTTCTCTTTTCTAAATACTTATTACTTCTCAAAACATACTCCTTAAAACGAAACTCTATCTTCTTTTCTTACTTTACTTCTTCTCTTTTCTAAATACTTATTACTTCCATAAGCATACTCCTTAAAACTGAAACTCTATCTTCTTTTCTTACTTTACTTCATGACTTTTATAAATACTTATTACTTCTCAAAGCATACTCCTTAAAACTGAAACTGAATCTTCTTTTCTTACTTTACTTCATCACTTTTCTAAATACTTATTACTTCTCAAAACATACTCCTTAAAACTGAAACTCTATCTTCTTTTCTTACTTTACTTCTTCACTTTTATAAATACTTATTACTTCTATAAGCATACTCCTTAAAACTGAAACTCTATCTTCTTTTCTTACTTTACTTCATCACTTTTCTAAATACTTATTACTTCTATAAGCATACTCCTTAAAACTGAAACTGAATCTTCTTTTCTTACTTTATTTCATCACTTTTCTAAATACTTATTACTTCTCAAAACATACTCCTTAAAACGAAACTCTATCTTCTTTTCTTACTTTACTTCTTCACTTTTCTAAATACTTATTACTTCTATAAGCATACTCCTTAAAACTGAAACTCTATCTTCGTTTCTTACTTTACTTCTTCACTTTTCTAAATACTTATTACTTCTCAAAACATACTCCTTAAAACTGAAACTCTATCTTCTTTTCTTACTTTACTTCTTCTCTTTTCTAAATACTTATTACTTCTCAAAACATACTCCTTAAAACGAAACTCTATCTTCTTTTCTTACTTTACTTCTTCTCTTTTCTAAATACTTATTACTTCCATAAGCATACTCCTTAAAACTGAAACTCTATCTTCTTTTCTTACTTTACTTCATGACTTTTATAAATACTTATTACTTCTCAAAGCATACTCCTTAAAACTGAAACTGAATCTTCTTTTCTTACTTTACTTCATCACTTTTCTAAATACTTATTACTTCTCAAAACATACTCCTTAAAACGAAACTCTATCTTCTTTTCTTACTTTACTTCTTCACTTTTCTAAATACTTATTACTTCTATAAGCATACTCCTTAAAACTGAAACTCTATCTTCGTTTCTTACTTTATTTCTTGACTTTTCTAAATACTTATTACTTCTCAAAACATACTCCTTAAAACGAAACTCTATCTTCTTTTCTTACTTTACTTCTTCTCTTTTCTAAATACTTATTACTTCCATAAGCATACTCCTTAAAACTGAAACTCTATCTTCTTTTCTTACTTTACTTCATGACTTTTATAAATACTTATTACTTCTCAAAGCATACTCCTTAAAACTGAAACTGAATCTTCTTTTCTTACTTTACTTCTTCACTTTTCTAAATACTTATTACTTCTCAAAACATACTCCTTAAAACGAAACTCTATCTTCTTTTCTTACTTTACTTCTTCACTTTTCTAAATACTTATTACTTCTATAAGCATACTCCTTAAAACTGAAACTCTATCTTCATCACTTTTCTAAATACTTATTACTTCTCAAAACATACTCCTTAAAACGAAACTCTATCTTCTTTTCTTACTTTACTTCTTCACTTTTCTAAATACTTATTACTTCTATAAGCATACTCCTTAAAACTGAAACTCTATCTTCGTTTCTTACTTTATTTCTTGACTTTTCTAAATACTTATTACTTCTCAAAACATACTCCTTAAAACGAAACTCTATCTTCTTTTCTTACTTTACTTCTTCTCTTTTCTAAATACTTATTACTTCCATAAGCATACTCCTTAAAACTGAAACTCTATCTTCTTTTCTTACTTTACTTCATGACTTTTATAAATACTTATTACTTCTCAAAGCATACTCCTTAAAACTGAAACTGAATCTTCTTTTCTTACTTTACTTCTTCACTTTTCTAAATACTTATTACTTCTCAAAACATACTCCTTAAAACGAAACTCTATCTTCTTTTCTTACTTTACTTCTTCACTTTTCTAAATACTTATTACTTCTATAAGCATACTCCTTAAAACTGAAACTCTATCTTCATCACTTTTCTAAATACTTATTACTTCTATAAGCATACTCCTTAAAACGAAACTCTATCTTCTTTTCTTACTTTACTTCTTCTCTTTTCTAAATACTTATTACTTCTCAAAACATACTCCTTAAAACGAAACTCTATCTTCTTTTCTTACTTTACTTCTTCACTTTTATAAATACTTATTACTTCTCAAAGCATACTCCCCAAAACTTAAACTCAATCTTCTTTTCTTACTTTACTTCTTCTCTTTTCTAAATACTTATTACTTCTATAAGCATACTCCTTAAAACTGAAACTCTATCTTCGTTTCTTACTTTATTTCTTGACTTTTCTAAATACTTATTACTTCTCAAAACATACTCCTTAAAACGAAACTCTATCTTCTTTTCTTACTTTACTTCTTCACTTTTATAAATACTTATTACTTCTATAAGCATACTCCTTAAAACTGAAACTGAATCTTCTTTTCTTACTTTACTTCATCACTTTTCTAAATACTTATTACTTCTCAAAACGAAACTCTATCTTCTTTTCTTACTTTACTTCTTCACTTTTCTAAATACTTATTACTTCTATAAGCATACTCCTTAAAACTGAAACTCTATCTTCGTTTCTTACTTTATTTCTTGACTTTTCTAAATACTTATTACTTCTCAAAGCATACTCCTTAAAACGAAACTCTATCTTCTTTTCTTACTTTACTTCTTCACTTTTATAAATACTTATTACTTCTATAAGCATACTCCTTAAAACTGAAATTCTATCTTCTTTTCTTACTTTATTTCATCACTTTTCTAAATACTTATTACTTCTATAAGCATACTCCTTAAAACTGAAACTGAATCTTCTTTTCTTACTTTACTTCATCACTTTTCTAAATACTTATTACTTCTCAAAACATACTCCTTAAAACGAAACTCTATCTTCTTTTCTTACTTTACTTCTTCACTTTTATAAATACTTATTACTTCTCAAAGCATACTCCTTAAAACTGAAACTCTATCTTCTTTTCTTACTTTACTTCTTCACTTTTCTAAATACTTATTACTTCTATAAGCATACTCCTTAAAACTGAAACTCTATCTTCTTTTCTTACTTTACTTCTTCTCTTTTCTAAATACTTATTACTTCCATAAGCATACTCCTTAATCTTCTTTTCTTACTTTACTTCTTCACTTTTATAAATACTTATTACTTCTATAAGCATACTCCTTAAAACTGAAACTCTATCTTCTTTTCTTACTTTACTTCTTCACTTTTATAAATACTTATTACTTCTATACTCCTTAAAACTGAAATTCTATCTTCTTTTCTTACTTTATTTCATCACTTTTCTAAATACTTATTACTTCCATAAGCATACTCCTTAAAACTTAAACTCTATCTTCTTTTCTTACTTTACTTCTTCACTTTTATAAATACTTATTACTTCTATAAGCATACTCCTTAAAACTGAAATTCTATCTTCTTTTCTTACTTTACTTCATCACTTTTCTAAATACTTATTACTTCTATAAGCATACTCCTTAAAACTGAAACTGAATCTTCTTTTCTTACTTTACTTCTTCTCTTTTCTAAATACTTATTACTTCCATAAGCATACTCCTTAAAACTGAAACTCTATTTTCTTTTCTTACTTTACTTCATCACTTTTCTAAATACTTATTACTTCTCAAAGCATACTCCTTAAAACTGAAACTGAATCTTCTTTTCTTACTTAACTTCATCACTTTTCTAAATACTTATTACTTCTCAAAACATACTCCTTAAAACGAAACTCTATCTTCTTTTCTTACTTTACTTCTTCACTTTTATAAATACTTATTACTTCTATAAGCATACTCCTTAAAACTGAAATTCTATCTTCTTTTCTTACTTTACTTCATCACTTTTCTAAATACTTATTACTTCTCAAAACATACTCCTTAAAACGAAACTCTATCTTCTTTTCTTACTTTACTTCTTCTCTTTTCTAAATACTTATTACTTCCATAAGCATACTCCTTAAAACTGAAACTCTATCTTCTTTTCTTACTTTACTTCATCACTTTTCTAAATACTTATTACTTCTCAAAACATACTCCTTAAAACGAAACTGAATCTTCTTTTCTTACTTTACTTCTTCACTTTTCTAAATACTTATTACTTCTCAAAACATACTCCTTAAAACGAAACTCTATCTTCTTTTCTTACTTTACTTCTTCACTTTTCTAAATACTTATTACTTCTATAAGCATACTCCTTAAAACTGAAACTGAATCTTCTTTTCTTACTTTACTTCTTCACTTTTATAAATACTTATTACTTCTATAAGCATACTCCTTAAAACTGAAACTCTATCTTCTTTTCTTACTTTACTTCTTCACTTTTATAAATACTTATTACTTCTATAAGCATACTCCTTAAAACTGAAATTCTATCTTCTTTTCTTACTTTACTTCTTCACTTTTCTAAATACTTATTACTTCTATAAGCATACTCCTTAAAACTGAAACTCTATCTTCTTTTCTTACTTTACTTCTTCTCTTTTCTAAATACTTATTACTTCTCAAAACATACTCCTTAAAACGAAACTCTATCTTCTTTTCTTACTTTACTTCTTCACTTTTCTAAATACTTATTACTTCTCAAAGCATACTCCTTAAAACTGAAATTCTATGTTCTTTTCTTACTTTATTTCATCACTTTTCTAAATACTTATTACTTCCATAAGCATACTCCTTAAAACTGAAACTCTATCTTCTTTTCTTACTTTACTTCTTCACTTTTATAAATACTTATTACTTCTATAAGCATACTCCTTAAAACTGAAATTCTATCTTCTTTTCTTACTTTACTTCATCACTTTTCTAAATACTTATTACTTCTATAAGCATACTCCTTAAAACTGAAACTCTATCTTCTTTTCTTACTTTACTTCTTCTCTTTTCTAAATACTTATTACTTCTATAAGCATACTCCTTAAAACGAAACTCTATCTTCTTTTCTTACTTTACTTCTTCACTTTTCTAAATACTTATTACTTCTATAAGCATACTCCTTAAAACTGAAACTCTATCTTCTTTTCTTACTTTACTTCTTCTCTTTTCTAAATACTTATTACTTCTCAAAACATACTCCTTAAAACGAAACTCTATCTTCTTTTCTTACTTTACTTCTTCACTTTTATAAATACTTATTACTTCTATAAGCATACTCCTTAAAACTGAAACTCTATCTTCTTTTCTTACTTTACTTCTTCTCTTTTCTAAATACTTATTACTTCCATAAGCATACTCCTTAAAACGAAACTCTATCTTCTTTTCTTACTTTACTTCTTCACTTTTATAAATACTTATTACTTCTCAAAGCAGACTCCTTAAAACTGAAACTCTATCTTCTTTTCTTACTTTACTTCTTCACTTTTCTAAATACTTATTACTTCTATAAGCATACTCCTTAAAACTGAAACTGAATCTTCTTTTCTTACTTTACTTCATCACTTTTCTAAATACTTATTACTTCTCAAAACATACTCCTTAAAACGAAACTCTATCTTCTTTTCTTACTTTACTTCTTCACTTTTCTAAATACTTATTACTTCTATAAGCATACTCCTTAAAACTGAAACTCTATCTTCGTTTCTTACTTTATTTCTTGACTTTTCTAAATACTTATTACTTCTCAAAACATACTCCTTAAAACTGAAACTCTATCTTCTTTTCTTACTTTACTTCTTCTCTTTTCTAAATACTTATTACTTCCATAAGCATACTCCTTAAAACTGAAACTCTATCTTCTTTTCTTACTTTACTTCATCACTTTTATAAATACTTATTACTTCTATAAGCATACTCCTTAAAACTGAAATTCTATCTTCTTTTCTTACTTTACTTCATCACTTTTCTAAATACTTATTACTTCTCAAAACATACTCCTTAAAACGAAACTCTATCTTCTTTTCTTACTTTACTTCTTCACTTTTATAAATACTTATTACTTCTATAAGCATACTCCTTAAAACTGAAACTCTATCTTCTTTTCTTACTTTACTTCATCACTTTTCTAAATACTTATTACTTCTATAAGCATACTCCTTAAAACTGAAACTCTATCTTCTTTTCTTACTTTACTTCATCACTTTTCTAAATACTTATTACTTCTATAAGCATACTCCTTAAAACGAAACTCTATCTTTTTTTCTTACTTTACTTCTTCACTTTTATAAATACTTATTACTTCTCAAAGCAGACTCCTTAAAACTGAAACTCTATCTTCTTTTCTTACTTTACTTCTTCTCTTTTCTAAATACTTATTACTTCTATAAGCATACTCCTTAAAACTGAAACTCTATCTTTTTTTCTTACTTTACTTCTTCACTTTTCTAAATACTTATTACTTCTCAAAGCATACTCCTTAAAACTGAAATTCTATCTTCTTTTCTTACTTTATTTCATCACTTTTCTAAATACTTATTACTTCCATAAGCATACTCCTTAAAACTGAAACTCTATCTTCTTTTCTTACTTTACTTCTTCACTTTTATAAATACTTATTACTTCTATAAGCATACTCCTTAAAACTGAAACTGAATCTTCTTTTCTTACTTTACTTCATCACTTTTCTAAATACTTATTACTTCTCAAAACATACTCCTTAAAACGAAACTCTATCTTCTTTTCTTACTTTACTTCTTCACTTTTCTAAATACTTATTACTTCTATAAGCATACTCCTTAAAACTGAAACTCTATCTTCGTTTCTTACTTTATTTCTTGACTTTTCTAAATACTTATTACTTCTCAAAACATACTCCTTAAAACTGAAACTCTATCTTCTTTTCTTACTTTACTTCTTCTCTTTTCTAAATACTTATTACTTCCATAAGCATACTCCTTAAAACTGAAACTCTATCTTCTTTTCTTACTTTACTTCATCACTTTTATAAATACTTATTACTTCCATAAGCATACTCCTTAAAACTGAAATTCTATCTTCTTTTCTTACTTTACTTCATCACTTTTCTAAATACTTATTACTTCTCAAAACATACTCCTTAAAACGAAACTCTATCTTCTTTTCTTACTTTACTTCTTCACTTTTATAAATACTTATTACTTCTATAAGCATACTCCTTAAAACTGAAACTCTATCTTCTTTTCTTACTTTACTTCATCACTTTTCTAAATACTTATTACTTCTATAAGCATACTCCTTAAAACTGAAACTCTATCTTCTTTTCTTACTTTACTTCATCACTTTTCTAAATACTTATTACTTCTATAAGCATACTCCTTAAAACGAAACTCTATCTTTTTTTCTTACTTTACTTCTTCACTTTTATAAATACTTATTACTTCTCAAAGCAGACTCCTTAAAACTGAAACTCTATCTTCTTTTCTTACTTTACTTCTTCTCTTTTCTAAATACTTATTACTTCTATAAGCATACTCCTTAAAACTGAAACTCTATCTTTTTTTCTTACTTTACTTCTTCACTTTTCTAAATACTTATTACTTCTCAAAGCATACTCCTTAAAACTGAAATTCTATCTTCTTTTCTTACTTTATTTCATCACTTTTCTAAATACTTATTACTTCCATAAGCATACTCCTTAAAACTGAAACTCTATCTTCTTTTCTTACTTTACTTCTTCACTTTTATAAATACTTATTACTTCTATAAGCATACTCCTTAAAACTGAAATTCTATCTTCTTTTCTTACTTTACTTCATCACTTTTCTAAATACTTATTACTTCTATAAGCATACTCCTTAAAACTGAAACTGAATCTTCTTTTCTTACTTTACTTCATCACTTTTCTAAATACTTATTACTTCTCAAAACATACTCCTTAAAACGAAACTCTATCTTCTTTTCTTACTTTACTTCTTCACTTTTCTAAATACTTATTACTTCTCAAAACATACTCCTTAAAACGAAACTCTATCTTCTTTTCTTACTTTACTTCATCACTTTTCTAAATACTTATTACTTCTATAAGCATACTCCTTAAAACTGAAACTCTATCTTCTTTTCTTACTTTACTTCTTCTCTTTTCTAAATACTTATTACTTCCATAAGCATACTCCTTAAAACTGAAACTCTATCTTCTTTTCTTACTTTACTTCATCACTTTTATAAATACTTATTACTTCCATAAGCATACTCCTTAAAACTGAAATTCTATCTTCTTTTCTTACTTTACTTCATCACTTTTCTAAATACTTATTACTTCTCAAAACATACTCCTTAAAACGAAACTCTATCTTCTTTTCTTACTTTACTTCTTCACTTTTATAAATACTTATTACTTCTATAAGCATACTCCTTAAAACTGAAACTCTATCTTCTTTTCTTACTTTACTTCATCACTTTTCTAAATACTTATTACTTCTATAAGCATACTCCTTAAAACTGAAACTGAATCTTCTTTTCTTACTTTACTTCATCACTTTTCTAAATACTTATTACTTCTCAAAACATACTCCTTAAAACGAAACTCTATCTTCTTTTCTTACTTTACTTCTTCACTTTTCTAAATACTTATTACTTCTCAAAACATACTCCTTAAAACTGAAACTCTATCTTCTTTTCTTACTTTACTTCTTCTCTTTTCTAAATACTTATTACTTCTATAAGCATACTCCTTAAAACTGAAACTCTATCTTTTTTTCTTACTTTACTTCTTCACTTTTCTAAATACTTATTACTTCTATAAGCATACTCCTTAAAACTGAAACTCTATCTTCGTTTCTTACTTTATTTCTTGACTTTTCTAAATACTTATTACTTCTCAAAACATACTCCTTAAAACGAAACTCTATCTTCTTTTCTTACTTTACTTCTTCTCTTTTCTAAATACTTATTACTTCCATAAGCATACTCCTTAAAACTGAAACTCTATCTTCTTTTCTTACTTTACTTCATCACTTTTATAAATACTTATTACTTCTCAAAGCATACTCCTTAAAACTGAAACTGAATCTTCTTTTCTTACTTTACTTCATCACTTTTCTAAATACTTATTACTTCTCAAAACATACTCCTTAAAACTGAAACTCTATCTTCTTTTCTTACTTTACTTCTTCACTTTTCTAAATACTTATTACTTCTCAAAGCATACTCCTTAAAACTGAAACTCTATCTTCTTTTCTTACTTTACTTCTTCTCTTTTCTAAATACTTATTACTTCTCAAAACATACTCCTTAAAACGAAACTCTATCTTCTTTTCTTACTTTACTTCTTCACTTTTATAAATACTTATTACTTCTCAAAGCATACTCCTTAAAACTGAAACTCTATCTTCTTTTCTTACTTTACTTCTTCTCTTTTCTAAATACTTATTACTTCTATAAGCATACTCCTTAAAACGAAACTCTATCTTCTTTTCTTACTTTACTTCTTCACTTTTATAAATACTTATTACTTCTCAAAGCAGACTCCTTAAAACTGAAACTCTATCTTCTTTTTCTTACTTTACTTCTTCACTTTTCTAAATACTTATTACTTCTATAAGCATACTCCTTAAAACTGAAACTGAATCTTCTTTTCTTACTTTACTTCATCACTTTTCTAAATACTTATTACTTCTCAAAACATACTCCTTAAAACGAAACTCTATCTTCTTTTCTTACTTTACTTCTTCACTTTTCTAAATACTTATTACTTCTATAAGCATACTCCTTAAAACTGAAACTCTATCTTCTTTTCTTACTTTACTTCTTCTCTTTTCTAAATACTTATTACTTCTCAAAACATACTCCTTAAAACTGAAACTCTATCTTCTTTTCTTACTTTACTTCTTCTCTTTTCTAAATACTTATTACTTCCATAAGCATACTCCTTAAAACTGAAACTCTATCTTCTTTTCTTACTTTACTTCATCACTTTTATAAATACTTATTACTTCCATAAGCATACTCCTTAAAACTGAAATTCTATCTTCTTTTCTTACTTTACTTCATCACTTTTCTAAATACTTATTACTTCTCAAAACATACTCCTTAAAACGAAACTCTATCTTCTTTTCTTACTTTACTTCTTCACTTTTATAAATACTTATTACTTCTATAAGCATACTCCTTAAAACTGAAACTCTATCTTCTTTTCTTACTTTACTTCATCACTTTTCTAAATACTTATTACTTCTATAAGCATACTCCTTAAAACTGAAACTCTATCTTCTTTTCTTACTTTACTTCATCACTTTTCTAAATACTTATTACTTCTATAAGCATACTCCTTAAAACGAAACTCTATCTTCTTTTCTTACTTTACTTCTTCACTTTTATAAATACTTATTACTTCTCAAAGCAGACTCCTTAAAACTGAAACTCTATCTTCTTTTCTTACTTTACTTCTTCTCTTTTCTAAATACTTATTACTTCTATAAGCATACTCCTTAAAACTGAAACTCTATCTTTTTTTCTTACTTTACTTCTTCACTTTTCTAAATACTTATTACTTCTATAAGCATACTCCTTAAAACTGAAACTCTATCTTCGTTTCTTACTTTATTTCTTGACTTTTCTAAATACTTATTACTTCTCAAAACATACTCCTTAAAACGAAACTCTATCTTCTTTTCTTACTTTACTTCTTCTCTTTTCTAAATACTTATTACTTCCATAAGCATACTCCTTAAAACTGAAACTCTATCTTCTTTTCTTACTTTACTTCATCACTTTTATAAATACTTATTACTTCTCAAAGCATACTCCTTAAAACTGAAACTGAATCTTCTTTTCTTACTTTACTTCATCACTTTTCTAAATACTTATTACTTCTCAAAACATACTCCTTAAAACGAAACTCTATCTTCTTTTCTTACTTTACTTCTTCACTTTCTAAATACTTATTACTTCTCAAAACATACTCCTTAAAACGAAACTCTATCTTCTTTTCTTACTTTACTTCATCACTTTTCTAAATACTTATTACTTCTATAAGCATACTCCTTAAAACTGAAACTCTATCTTTTTTTCTTACTTTACTTCATCACTTTTCTAAATACTTATTACTTCTCAAAGCATACTCCTTAAAACTGAAATTCTATCTTCTTTTCTTACTTTACTTCATCACTTTTCTAAATACTTATTACTTCTATAAGCATACTCCTTAAAACTGAATTCTATCTTTTTTTTCTTACTTTACTTCATCACTTTTTCTAAATACTTATTACTTCTATAAGCATACTCCTTAAAACGAAACTCTATCTTCTTTTCTTACTTTACTTCTTCTCTTTTCTAAATACTTATTACTTCTCAAAACATACTCCTTAAAACGAAACTCTATCTTCTTTTCTTACTTTACTTCTTCACTTTTATAAATACTTATTACTTCTCAAAGCATACTCCTTAAAACTGAAATTCTATCTTCTTTTCTTACTTTACTTCTTCTCTTTTCTAAATACTTATTACTTCTCAAAACATACTCCTTAAAACTGAAACTCTATCTTCTTTTCTTACTTTACTTCTTCTCTTTTCTAAATACTTATTACTTCCATAAGCATACTCCTTAAAACTGAAACTCTATCTTCTTTTCTTACTTTACTTCATCACTTTTATAAATACTTATTACTTCCATAAGCATACTCCTTAAAACTGAAATTCTATCTTCTTTTCTTACTTTACTTCTTCACTTTTCTATATACTTATTACTTCTCAAAACATACTCCTTAAAACTGAAACTCTATCTTCTTTTCTTACTTTACTTCTTGACTTTTCTAAATACTTATTACTTCTCAAAGCATACTCCCCAAAACTTAAACTCTATCTTCTTTTCTTACTTTATTTCATCACTTTTATAAATACTTATTACTTCTATAAGCATACTCCTTAAAACGAAACTCTATCTTCTTTTCTTACTTTACTTCTTCACTTTTATAAATACTTATTACTTCTATAAAGCATACTCCTTAAAAACTGAAACTCTATCTTCGTTTCTTACTTTATTTCTTGACTTTTCTAAATACTTATTACTTCTCAAAACATACTCCTTAAAAAACGAAACTCTATCTTCTTTTCTTACT
>CAMPDV010002234.1:0-67384 GCA_946699065.1 Loxodes magnus | reverse complement strand
TTATTTAATCTTTCGGTTGCTTATATGTCCATTATTTTTAATATATTTTTATTGCATTATTGTCATTCGTTTTTCTTATTTATATATCACTCTTAAATTAAGTCATTTTTTATGGACGCGGGGGTCCCATTTTTATATTTTTTTGTTGTCTGTCAAATTCGATTCATGTTTTTTTATACACTCATGCAATTTATTTGTAAATCTTTTGTATTTATTTTTCAATATATCACTTATTATCGTTTATAAGCTGCATTTTTATATTCATTAGACGCGGGAGTTTCGATTTTAAATCTGACTCTTTTTATTTAATCTTTCGGTTGCTTATATGTCCATTATTTTTAATATATTTTTATTGCATTATTGTCATTCGATTTTCTTTATTTTAATTAATTACTTTTATTTTCTACTATTTTTACTCATTTATTTTCGAACTTTTTTATTTGTCAATTACTTTTATTATTCTCAAAGGGCTCATTTTGTAGACGCAGCGGGCCCTTTACTTTGTGTCACTCGTTTTCAATCACATTTTTAACAAATCATACTCATTAGACGCGGGGGTGCCACTTATATCCGCAGCATTTATATATCACATTTATAGCTACGCATATATATTAGATGCGGGAGGAACATTATTTTTATGTAGTTTATTTATATATCACTCTTAAATTAAGTCATTTTTTATGGACGCGGGGGTCCCATTTTTATATTTTTTTGTTGTCTGTCAATTTCGATTCATGTCTTTTAGACGCAGGGAGCATGTTTTTTTATCCGATGTGCAACTATATATAAATTAAGATGCATGCTTTTTTATTCCAGCAGCTTTTATATGATATAAAGCATTACTTTTTTACTTTTTTTCAACTTCTCTATCCTAATCAACTTCCTTATCTCATACAAAAAGGTCACCCGTTTATCCTCGTTTGTCCTCTTCAATTATTATTTTCGATTTACTTTATTATCCTCATTCAACCAATCTTTTTTATATTCATATCTAGTCATTTTTATACACTCATGCAATTTATTTGTAAATCTTTTGTATTTATTTTTCAATATATCACTTATTATCGTTTATAAGCTGCATTTTTATATTCATTAGACGCGGGAGTTTCGATTTTAATTCTGACTATTTTTATTTAATCTTTCGGTTGCTTATATGTCCATTATTTTTAATATATTTTTATTGCATTATTGTCATTCGATTTTCTTTATTTTAATTAATTACTTTTATTTTCTACTATTTTTACTCATTTATTTTCGAACTTTTTTATTTGTCAATTACTTTTATTATTCTCAAAGGGCTCATTTTGTTGACGCAGCGGGCCCTTTACTTTGTGTCACTCGTTTTCAATCACATTTTTAACAAATCATACTCATTAGACGCGGGGGTGCCACTTATATCCGCAGCATTTATATATCACATTTATAGCTACGCATATATATTAGATGCGGGAGGAACATTATTTTTATGTAGTTTATTTATATATCACTCTTAAATTAAGTCATTTTTTATGGACGCGGGGGTCCCATTTTTATATTTTTTTGTTGTCTGTCAATTTCGATTCATGTCTTTTAGACGCAGGGAGCATGTTTTTTTATCCGATGTGCAACTATATATAAATTAAGATGCATGCTTTTTTATTCCAGCAGCTTTTATATGATATAAAGCATTACTTTTTTACTTTTTTTCAACTTCTCTATCCTAATCAACTTCCTTATCTCATACAAAAAGGTCACCCGTTTATCCTCGTTTGTCCTCTTCAATTATTATTTTCGATTTACTTTATTATCCTCATTCAACCAATCTTTTTTATATTCATATCTAGTCATTTTTATACACTCATGCAATTTATTTGTAAATCTTTTGTATTTATTTTTCAATATATCACTTATTATCGTTTATAAGCTGCATTTTTATATTCATTAGACGCGGGAGTTTCGATTTTAATTCTGACTATTTTTATTTAATCTTTCGGTTGCTTATATGTCCATTATTTTTAATATATTTTTATTGCATTATTGTCATTCGATTTTCTTTATTTTAATTAATTACTTTTATTTTCTACTATTTTTACTCATTTATTTTCGAACTTTTTTATTTGTCAATTACTTTTATTATTCTCAAAGGGCTCATTTTGTTGACGCAGCGGGCCCTTTACTTTGTGTCACTCGTTTTCAATCACATTTTTAACAAATCATACTCATTAGACGCGGGGGTGCCACTTATATCCGCAGCATTTATATATCACATTTATAGCTACGCATATATATTAGATGCGGGAGGAACATTATTTTTATGTAGTTTATTTATATATCACTCTTAAATTAAGTCATTTTTTATGGACGCGGGGGTCCCATTTTTATATTTTTTTGTTGTCTGTCAATTTCGATTCATGTCTTTTAGACGCAGGGAGCATGTTTTTTTATCCGATGTGCAACTATATATAAATTAAGATGCATGCTTTTTTATTCCAGCAGCTTTTATATGATATAAAGCATTACTTTTTTACTTTTTTTCAACTTCTCTATCCTAATCAACTTCCTTATCTCATACAAAAAGGTCACCCGTTTATCCTCGTTTGTCCTCTTCAATTATTATTTTCGATTTACTTTATTATCCTCATTCAACCAATCTTTTTTATATTCATATCTAGTCATTTTTATACACTCATGCAATTTATTTGTAAATCTTTTGTATTTATTTTTCAATATATCACTTATTATCGTTTATAAGCTGCATTTTTATATTCATTAGACGCGGGAGTTTCGATTTTAAATTCTGACTATTTTTATTTAATCTTTCGGTTGCTTATATGTCCATTATTTTTAATATATTTTTATTGCATTATTGTCATTCGATTTTCTTTATTTTAATTAATTACTTTTATTTTCTACTATTTTTACTCATTTATTTTCGAACTTTTTTATTTGTCAATTACTTTTATTATTCTCAAAGGGCTCATTTTGTAGACGCAGCGGGCCCTTTACTTTGTGTCACTCGTTTTCAATCACATTTTTAACAAATCATACTCATTAGACGCGGGGGTGCCACTTATATCCGCAGCATTTATATATCACATTTATAGCTACGCATATATATTAGATGCGGGAGGAACATTATTTTTATGTAGTTTATTTATATATCACTCTTAAATTAAGTCATTTTTTATGGACGCGGGGGTCCCATTTTTATATTTTTTTGTTGTCTGTCAATTTCGATTCATGTCTTTTAGACGCAGGGAGCATGTTTTTTTATCCGATGTGCAACTATATATAAATTAAGATGCATGCTTTTTTATTCCAGCAGCTTTTATATGATATAAAGCATTACTTTTTTACTTTTTTTCAACTTCTCTATCCTAATCAACTTCCTTATCTCATACAAAAAGGTCACCCGTTTATCCTCGTTTGTCCTCTTCAATTATTATTTTCGATTTACTTTATTATCCTCATTCAACCAATCTTTTTTATATTCATATCTAGTCATTTTTATACACTCATGCAATTTATTTGTAAATCTTTTGTATTTATTTTTCAATATATCACTTATTATCGTTTATAAGCTGCATTTTTATATTCATTAGACGCGGGAGTTTCGATTTTAATTCTGACTATTTTTATTTAATCTTTCGGTTGCTTATATGTCCATTATTTTTAATATATTTTTATTGCATTATTGTCATTCGATTTTCTTTATTTTAATTAATTACTTTTATTTTCTACTATTTTTACTCATTTATTTTCGAACTTTTTTATTTGTCAATTACTTTTATTATTCTCAAAGGGCTCATTTTGTTGACGCAGCGGGCCCTTTACTTTGTGTCACTCGTTTTCAATCACATTTTTAACAAATCATACTCATTAGACGCGGGGGTGCCACTTATATCCGCAGCATTTATATATCACATTTATAGCTACGCATATATATTAGATGCGGGAGGAACATTATTTTTATGTAGTTTATTTATATATCACTCTTAAATTAAGTCATTTTTTATGGACGCGGGGGTCCCATTTTTATATTTTTTTGTTGTCTGTCAATTTCGATTCATGTCTTTTAGACGCAGGGAGCATGTTTTTTTATCCGATGTGCAACTATATATAAATTAAGATGCATGCTTTTTTATTCCAGCAGCTTTTATATGATATAAAGCATTACTTTTTTACTTTTTTTCAACTTCTCTATCCTAATCAACTTCCTTATCTCATACAAAAAGGTCACCCGTTTATCCTCGTTTGTCCTCTTCAATTATTATTTTCGATTTACTTTATTATCCTCATTCAACCAATCTTTTTTATATTCATATCTAGTCATTTTTATACACTCATGCAATTTATTTGTAAATCTTTTGTATTTATTTTTCAATATATCACTTATTATCGTTTATAAGCTGCATTTTTATATTCATTAGACGCGGGAGTTTCGATTTTAATTCTGACTATTTTTATTTAATCTTTCGGTTGCTTATATGTCCATTATTTTTAATATATTTTTATTGCATTATTGTCATTCGATTTTCTTTATTTTAATTAATTACTTTTATTTTCTACTATTTTTACTCATTTATTTTCGAACTTTTTTATTTGTCAATTACTTTTATTATTCTCAAAGGGCTCATTTTGTAGACGCAGCGGGCCCTTTACTTTGTGTCACTCGTTTTCAATCACATTTTAACAAATCATACTCATTAGACGCGGGGGTGCCACTTATATCCGCAGCATTTATATATCACATTTATAGCTACGCATATATATTAGATGCGGGAGGAACATTATTTTTATGTAGTTTATTTATATCACTCTTAAATTAAGTCATTTTTTATGGACGCGGGGGTCCCATTTTTATATTTTTTTGTTGTCTGTCAATTCGATTCATGTCTTTTAGACGCAGGGAGCATGTTTTTTTATCCGATGTGCAACTATATATAAATTAAGATGCATGCTTTTTTATTCCAGCAGCTTTTATATGATATAAAGCATTACTTTTTTACTTTTTTTCAACTTCTCTATCCTAATCAACTTCCTTATCTCATACAAAAAGGTCACCCGTTTATCCTCGTTTGTCCTCTTCAATTATTATTTTCGATTTACTTTATTATCCTCATTCAACCAATCTTTTTTATATTCATATCTAGTCATTTTATATTATTTTTATACACTCATGCAATTTATTTGTAAATCTTTTGTATTTATTTTTCAATATATCACTTATTATCGTTTATAAGCTGCATTTTTATATTCATTAGACGCGGGAGTTTCGATTTTAATTCTGACTATTTTTATTTAATCTTTCGGTTGCTTATATGTCCATTATTTTTAATATATTTTTATTGCATTATTGTCATTCGATTTTCTTTATTTTAATTAATTACTTTTATTTTCTACTATTTTTACTCATTTATTTTCGAACTTTTTTATTTGTCAATTACTTTTATTATTCTCAAAGGGCTCATTTTGTAGACGCAGCGGGCCCTTTACTTTGTGTCACTCGTTTTCAATCACATTTTTAACAAATCATACTCATTAGACGCGGGGGTGCCACTTATATCCGCAGCATTTATATATCACATTTATAGCTACGCATATATATTAGATGCGGGAGGAACATTATTTTTATGTAGTTTATTTATATATCACTCTTAAATTAAGTCATTTTTTATGGACGCGGGGGTCCCATTTTTATATTTTTTTGTTGTCTGTCAATTTCGATTCATGTCTTTTAGACGCAGGGAGCATGTTTTTTTATCCGATGTGCAACTATATATAAATTAAGATGCATGCTTTTTTATTCCAGCAGCTTTTATATGATATAAAGCATTACTTTTTTACTTTTTTTCAACTTCTCTATCCTAATCAACTTCCTTATCTCATACAAAAAGGTCACCCGTTTATCCTCGTTTGTCCTCTTCAATTATTATTTTCGATTTACTTTATTATCCTCATTCAACCAATCTTTTTTATATTCATATCTAGTCATTTTTATACACTCATGCAATTTATTTGTAAATCTTTTGTATTTATTTTTCAATATATCACTTATTATCGTTTATAAGCTGCATTTTTATATTCATTAGACGCGGGAGTTTCGATTTTAATTCTGACTATTTTTATTTAATCTTTCGGTTGCTTATATGTCCATTATTTTTAATATATTTTTATTGCATTATTGTCATTCGATTTTCTTTATTTTAATTAATTACTTTTATTTTCTACTATTTTTACTCATTTATTTTCGAACTTTTTTATTTGTCAATTACTTTTATTATTCTCAAAGGGCTCATTTTGTAGACGCAGCGGGCCCTTTACTTTGTGTCACTCGTTTTCAATCACATTTTTAACAAATCATACTCATTAGACGCGGGGGTGCCACTTATATCCGCAGCATTTATATATCACATTTATAGCTACGCATATATATTAGATGCGGGAGGAACATTATTTTTATGTAGTTTATTTATATATCACTCTTAAATTAAGTCATTTTTTATGGACGCGGGGGTCCCATTTTTATATTTTTTTGTTGTCTGTCAATTTCGATTCATGTCTTTTAGACGCAGGGAGCATGTTTTTTTATCCGATGTGCAACTATATATAAATTAAGATGCATGCTTTTTTATTCCAGCAGCTTTTATATGATATAAAGCATTACTTTTTTACTTTTTTTCAACTTCTCTATCCTAATCAACTTCCTTATCTCATACAAAAAGGTCACCCGTTTATCCTCGTTTGTCCTCTTCAATTATTATTTTCGATTTACTTTATTATCCTCATTCAACCAATCTTTTTTATATTCATATCTAGTCATTTTTATACACTCATGCAATTTATTTGTAAATCTTTTGTATTTATTTTTCAATATATCACTTATTATCGTTTATAAGCTGCATTTTTATATTCATTAGACGCGGGAGTTTCGATTTTAATTCTGACTATTTTTATTTAATCTTTCGGTTGCTTATATGTCCATTATTTTTAATATATTTTTATTGCATTATTGTCATTCGATTTTCTTTATTTTAATTAATTACTTTTATTTTCTACTATTTTTACTCATTTATTTTCGAACTTTTTTATTTGTCAATTACTTTTATTATTCTCAAAGGGCTCATTTTGTAGACGCAGCGGGCCCTTTACTTTGTGTCACTCGTTTTCAATCACATTTTTAACAAATCATACTCATTAGACGCGGGGGTGCCACTTATATCCGCAGCATTTATATATCACATTTATAGCTACGCATATATATTAGATGCGGGAGGAACATTATTTTTATGTAGTTTATTTATATATCACTCTTAAATTAAGTCATTTTTTATGGACGCGGGGGTCCCATTTTTATATTTTTTTGTTGTCTGTCAATTTCGATTCATGTCTTTTAGACGCAGGGAGCATGTTTTTTTATCCGATGTGCAACTATATATAAATTAAGATGCATGCTTTTTTATTCCAGCAGCTTTTATATGATATAAAGCATTACTTTTTTACTTTTTTTCAACTTCTCTATCCTAATCAACTTCCTTATCTCATACAAAAAGGTCACCCGTTTATCCTCGTTTGTCCTCTTCAATTATTATTTTCGATTTACTTTATTATCCTCATTCAACCAATCTTTTTTATATTCATATCTAGTCATTTTTATACACTCATGCAATTTATTTGTAAATCTTTTGTATTTATTTTTCAATATATCACTTATTATCGTTTATAAGCTGCATTTTTATATTCATTAGACGCGGGAGTTTCGATTTTAATTCTGACTATTTTTATTTAATCTTTCGGTTGCTTATATGTCCATTATTTTTAATATATTTTTATTGCATTATTGTCATTCGATTTTCTTTATTTTAATTAATTACTTTTATTTTCTACTATTTTTACTCATTTATTTTCGAACTTTTTTATTTGTCAATTACTTTTATTATTCTCAAAGGGCTCATTTTGTAGACGCAGCGGGCCCTTTACTTTGTGTCACTCGTTTTCAATCACATTTTTAACAAATCATACTCATTAGACGCGGGGGTGCCACTTATATCCGCAGCATTTATATATCACATTTATAGCTACGCATATATATTAGATGCGGGAGGAACATTATTTTTATGTAGTTTATTTATATATCACTCTTAAATTAAGTCATTTTTTATGGACGCGGGGGTCCCATTTTTATATTTTTTTGTTGTCTGTCAATTTCGATTCATGTCTTTTAGACGCAGGGAGCATGTTTTTTTATCCGATGTGCAACTATATATAAATTAAGATGCATGCTTTTTTATTCCAGCAGCTTTTATATGATATAAAGCATTACTTTTTTACTTTTTTTCAACTTCTCTATCCTAATCAACTTCCTTATCTCATACAAAAAGGTCACCCGTTTATCCTCGTTTGTCCTCTTCAATTATTATTTTCGATTTACTTTATTATCCTCATTCAACCAATCTTTTTTATATTCATATCTAGTCATTTTTATACACTCATGCAATTTATTTGTAAATCTTTTGTATTTATTTTTCAATATATCACTTATTATCGTTTATAAGCTGCATTTTTATATTCATTAGACGCGGGAGTTTCGATTTTAATTCTGACTATTTTTATTTAATCTTTCGGTTGCTTATATGTCCATTATTTTTAATATATTTTTATTGCATTATTGTCATTCGATTTTCTTTATTTTAATTAATTACTTTTATTTTCTACTATTTTTACTCATTTATTTTCGAACTTTTTTATTTGTCAATTACTTTTATTATTCTCAAAGGGCTCATTTTGTTGACGCAGCGGGCCCTTTACTTTGTGTCACTCGTTTTCAATCACATTTTTAACAAATCATACTCATTAGACGCGGGGGTGCCACTTATATCCGCAGCATTTATATATCACATTTATAGCTACGCATATATATTAGATGCGGGAGGAACATTATTTTTATGTAGTTTATTTATATATCACTCTTAAATTAAGTCATTTTTTATGGACGCGGGGGTCCCATTTTTATATTTTTTTGTTGTCTGTCAATTTCGATTCATGTCTTTTAGACGCAGGGAGCATGTTTTTTTATCCGATGTGCAACTATATATAAATTAAGATGCATGCTTTTTTATTCCAGCAGCTTTTATATGATATAAAGCATTACTTTTTTACTTTTTTTCAACTTCTCTATCCTAATCAACTTCCTTATCTCATACAAAAAGGTCACCCGTTTATCCTCGTTTGTCCTCTTCAATTATCAATTTCGATTTACTTTATTATCCTCTTCAACCAATCTTTTTTATTATATCTAGTCATTTTTATACACTCATGCAATTTATTTGTAAATCTTTTGTATTTATTTTTCAATATATCACTTATTATCGTTTATAAGCTGCATTTTTATATTCATTAGACGCGGGAGTTTTTTTTAACACTCTGACTATTTTTATTTAAATTTCGGTTTGCTTATATGTCCATTATTTTTAATATATTTTTATTGCATTATTTCATTCGATTTTCTTTATTTTAATTAATTACTTTTATTTTCTACTATTTTTACTCATTTATTTTCGAACTTTTTTATTTGTCAATTACTTTTATTATTCTCAAAGGGCTCATTTTGTAGACGCAGCGGGCCCTTTACTTTGTGTCACTCGTTTTCAATCACATTTTTAACAAATCATACTCATTAGACGCGGGGGTGCCACTTATATCCGCAGCATTTTTATATCACATTTATAGCTACGCATGATATATTAGATGCGGGAGGAACATTATTTTTATGTAGTTTATTTATATATCACTCTTAAATTAAGTCATTTTTTATGGACGCGGGGGTCCCATTTTTATATTTTTTTGTTGTCTGTCAAATTCGATTCATGTTTTTTAGACGCAGGGAGCATGTTTTTTTATCCGATGTGCAACTATATATAAATTAATATGCATGCTTTTTTATTCCAGCAGCTTTTATATGATATAAAGCATTACTTTTTTACTTTTTTTCAACTTCTCTATCCTAATCAACTTCCTTATCTCATACAAAAAGGTCACCCGTTTATCCTCGTTTGTCCTCTTCAATTATCATTTTCGATTTACTTTATTATCCTCATTCAACCAATCTTTTTTATATTCATATCTAGTCATTTTTATACACTCATGCAATTTATTTGTAAATCTTTTGTATTTATTTTTCAATATATCACTTATTATCGTTTATAAGCTGCATTTTTATATTCATTAGACGCGGGAGTTTCGATTTTAATTCTGACTATCTTTATTTAATCTTTCAGTTGCTTATATGTCCATTATTTTTAATATATTTTTATTGCATTATTGTCATTCGATTTTCTTTATTTTAATTAATTACTTTTATTTTCTACTATTTTTACTCATTTATTTTCGAACTTTTTTATTTGTCAATTACTTTTATTATTCTCAAAGGGCTCATTTTGTAGACGCAGCGGGCCCTTTACTTTGTGTCACTCGTTTTCAATCACATTTTTAACAAATCATACTCATTAGACGCGGGGGTGCCACTTATATCCGCAGCATTTATGTATCACATTTATAGCTACGCATATATATTAGATGCGGGAGGAACATTATTTTTATGTAGTTTATTTATATATCACTCTTAAATTAAGTCATTTTTTATGGACGCGGGGGTCCCATTTTTATATTTTTTTGTTGTCTGTCAAATTCGATTCATGTCTTTTAGACGCAGGGAGCATGTTTTTTTATCCGATGTGCAACTATATATAAATTAAGATGCATGCTTTTTTATTCCAGCAGCTTTTATATGATATAAAGCATTACTTTTTTACTTTTTTTCAACTTCTCTATCCTAATCAACTTCCTTATCTCATACAAAAAGGTCACCCGTTTATCCTCGTTTGTCCTCTTCAATTATTATTTTCGATTTACTTTATTATCCTCATTCAACCAATCTTTTTTATATTCATATCTAGTCATTTTTATACACTCATGCAATTTATTTGTAAATCTTTTGTATTTATTTTTCAATATATCACTTATTATCGTTTATAAGCTGCATTTTTATATTCATTAGACGCGGGAGTTTCGATTTTAATTCTGACTATCTTTATTTAATCTTTCGGTTGCTTATATGTCCATTATTTTTAATATATTTTTATTGCATTATTGTCATTCGATTTTCTTTATTTTAATTAATTACTTTTATTTTCTACTATTTTTACTCATTTATTTTCGAACTTTTTTATTTGTCAATTACTTTTATTATTCTCAAAGGGCTCATTTTGTTGACGCAGCGGGCCCTTTACTTTGTGTCACTCGTTTTCAATCACATTTTTAACAAATCATACTCATTAGACGCGGGGGTGCCACTTATATCCGCAGCATTTTTATATCACATTTATAGCTACGCATGAATATTAGATGCGGGAGGAACATTATTTTTATGTAGTTTATTTATATATCACTCTTAAATTAAGTCATTTTTTATGGACGCGGGGGTCCCATTTTTATATTTTTTTGTTGTCTGTCAAATTCGATTCATGTTTTTTAGACGCAGGGAGCATGTTTTTTTATCCGATGTGCAACTATATATAAATTAATATGCATGCTTTTTTATTCCAGCAGCTTTTATATGATATAAAGCATTACTTTTTTACTTTTTTTCAACTTCTCTATCCTAATCAACTTCCTTATCTCATACAAAAAGGTCACCCGTTTATCCTCGTTTGTCCTCTTCAATTATCAATTTCGATTTACTTTATTATCCTCATTCAACCAATCTTTTTTATATTCATTTCTAGTCATTTTTATACACTCATGCAATTTATTTGTAAATCTTTTGTATTTATTTTTCAATATATCACTTATTATCGTTTATAAGCTGCATTTTTATATTCATTAGACGCGGGAGTTTCGATTTTAATTCTGACTATCTTTATTTAATCTTTCGGTTGCTTATATGTCCATTATTTTTAATATATTTTTATTGCATTATTTTCATTCGTTTTTCTTTATTTTAATTAATTACTTTTATTTTCTACTATTTTTACTCATTTATTTTCGAACTTTTTTATTTGTCAATTACTTTTATTATTCTCAAAGTGCTCATTTTGTTGACGCAGCGGGCCCTTTACTTTGTGTCACTCGTTTTCAATCACATTTATAACAAATCATACTCATTAGACGCGGGGGTGCCACTTATATCCGCAGCATTTTTATATCACATTTATAGCTACGCATGAATATTAGATGCGGGAGGAACATTATTTTTATGTAGCTTATTTATATATCACTCTTAAATTAAGTCATTTTTTATGGACGCGGGGGTCCCATTTTTATATTTTTTTGTTGTCTGTCAAATTCGATTCATGTTTTTTAGACGCAGGGAGCATGTTTTTTTATCCGATGTGCAACTATATATAAATTAATATGCATGCTTTTTTATTCCAGCAGCTTTTATATGATATAAAACATTACTTTTTTACTTTTTTTCAACTTCTCTATCCTAATCAACTTCCTTATCTCATACAAAAAGGTCACCCGTTTATCCTCGTTTGTCCTCTTCAATTATCAATTTCGATTTACTTTATTATCCTCATTCAACCAATCTTTTTTATATTCATTTCTAGTCATTTTTATACACTCATGCAATTTATTTGTAAATCTTTTGTATTTATTTTTCAATATATCACTTATTATCGTTTATAAGCTGCATTTTTATATTCATTAGACGCGGGAGTTTCGATTTTAATTCTGACTATCTTTATTTAATCTTTCAGTTGCTTATATGTCCATTATTTTTAATATATTTTTATTGCATTATTTCATTCGTTTTTCTTTATTTTAATTAATTACTTTTATTTTCTACTATTTTTACTCATTTATTTTCGAACTTTTTTATTTGTCAATTACTTTTATTATTCTCAAAGTGCTCATTTTGTTGACGCAGCGGGCCCTTTACTTTGTGTCACTCGTTTTCAATCACATTTATAACAAATCATACTCATTAGACGCGGGGGTGCCACTTATATCCGCAGCATTTTTATATCACATTTATAGCTACGCATGAATATTAGATGCGGGAGGAACATTATTTTTATGTAGTTTATTTATATATCACTCTTAAATTAAGTCATTTTTTATGGACGCGGGGGTCCCATTTTTATATTTTTTTGTTGTCTGTCAAATTCGATTCATGTTTTTTAGACGCAGGGAGCATGTTTTTTTATCCGATGTGCAACTATATATAAATTAATATGCATGATTTTTTATTCCAGCAGCTTTTATATGATATAAAACATTACTTTTTTACTTTTTTTCAACTTCTCTATCCTAATCAACTTCCTTATCTCATACAAAAAGGTCACCCGTTTATCCTCGTTTGTCCTCTTCAATTATCAATTTCGATTTACTTTATTATCCTCATTCAACCAATCTTTTTTATATTCATTTCTAGTCATTTTTATACACTCATGCAATTTATTTGTAAATCTTTTGTATTTATTTTTCAATATATCACTTATTATCGTTTATAAGCTGCATTTTTATATTCATTAGACGCGGGAGTTTCGATTTTAATTCTGACTATCTTTATTTAATCTTTCAGTTGCTTATATGTCCATTATTTTTAATATATTTTTATTGCATTATTTCATTCGTTTTTCTTTATTTTAATTAATTACTTTTATTTTCTACTATTTTTACTCATTTATTTTCGAACTTTTTTATTTGTCAATTACTTTTATTATTCTCAAAGTGCTCATTTTGTTGACGCAGCGGGCCCTTTACTTTGTGTCACTCGTTTTCAATCACATTTATAACAAATCATACTCATTAGACGCGGGGGTGCCACTTATATCCGCAGCATTTTTATATCACATTTATAGCTACGCATGAATATTAGATGCGGGAGGAACATTATTTTTATGTAGATTATTTATATATCACTCTTAAATTAAGTCATTTTTTATGGACGCGGGGGTCCCATTTTTATATTTTTTTGTTGTCTGTCAAATTCGATTCATGTTTTTTAGACGCAGGGAGCATGTTTTTTTATCCGATGTGCAACTATATATAAATTAATATGCATGATTTTTTATTCCAGCAGCTTTTATATGATATAAAACATTACTTTTTTACTTTTTTTCAACTTCTCTATCCTAATCAACTTCCTTATCTCATACAAAAAGGTCACCCGTTTATCCTCGTTTGTCCTCTTCAATTATCAATTTCGATTTACTTTATTATCCTCATTCAACCAATCTTTTTTATATTCATTTCTAGTCATTTTTATACACTCATGCAATTTATTTGTAAATCTTTTGTATTTATTTTTCAATATATCACTTATTATCGTTTATAAGCTGCATTTTTATATTCATTAGACGCGGGAGTTTCGATTTTAATTCTGACTATCTTTATTTAATCTTTCAGTTGCTTATATGTCCATTATTTTTAATATATTTTTATTGCATTATTTCATTCGTTTTTCTTTATTTTAATTAATTACTTTTATTTTCTACTATTTTTACTCATTTATTTTCGAACTTTTTTATTTGTCAATTACTTTTATTATTCTCAAAGTGCTCATTTTGTTGACGCAGCGGGCCCTTTACTTTGTGTCACTCGTTTTCAATCACATTTATAACAAATCATACTCATTAGACGCGGGGGTGCCACTTATATCCGCAGCATTTTTATATCACATTTATAGCTACGCATGAATATTAGATGCGGGAGGAACATTATTTTTATGTAGATTATTTATATATCACTCTTAAATTAAGTCATTTTTTATGGACGCGGGGGTCCCATTTTTATATTTTTTTGTTGTCTGTCAAATTCGATTCATGTTTTTTAGACGCAGGGAGCATGTTTTTTTATCCGATGTGCAACTATATATAAATTAATATGCATGATTTTTTATTCCAGTAGCTTTTATATGATATAAAACATTACTTTTTTACTTTTTTTCAACTTCTCTATCCTAATCAACTTCCTTATCTCATACAAAAAGGTCACCCGTTTATCCTCGTTTGTCCTCTTCAATTATCAATTTCGATTTACTTTATTATCCTCATTCAACCAATCTTTTTTATATTCATTTCTAGTCATTTTTATACACTCATGCAATTTATTTGTAAATCTTTTGTATTTATTTTTCAATATATCACTTATTATCGTTTATAAGCTGCATTTTTATATTCATTAGACGCGGGAGTTTCGATTTTAATTCTGACTATCTTTATTTAATCTTTCAGTTGCTTATATGTCCATTATTTTTAATATATTTTTATTGCATTATTTTCATTCGTTTTTCTTTATTTTAATTAATTACTTTTATTTTCTACTATTTTTACTCATTTATTTTCGAACTTTTTTATTTGTCAATTACTTTTATTATTCTCAAAGTGCTCATTTTGTTGACGCAGCGGGCCCTTTACTTTGTGTCACTCGTTTTCAATCACATTTATAACAAATCATACTCATTAGACGCGGGGGTGCCACTTATATCCGCAGCATTTTTATATCACATTTATAGCTACGCATATATATTAGATGCGGGAGGAACATTATTTTTATGTAGTTTATTTATATATCACTCTTAAATTAAGTCATTTTTTTATGCAGCAGCTTTTATATGATATAAAGCATTACTTTTTTACTTTTTTTCAACTTCTCTATCCTAATCAACTTCCTTATCTCATACAAAAAGGTCACCCGTTTATCCTCGTTTGTCCTCTTCAATTATTATTTTCGATTTACTTTATTATCCTCATTCAACCTTTCTTTTTTATATTCATATCTAGTCATTTTTATACACTCATGCAATTTATTTGTAAATCTTTTGTATTTATTTTTCAATATATCACTTATTATCGTTTATAAGCTGCATTTTTATATTCATTAGACGCGGGAGTTTTTTTTTAAATCTGACTATTTATTTAATCTTTCGGTTGCTTATATGTCCATTATTTTTAATATATTTTTATTGCATTATTTTCATTCGATTTTCTTTATTTTAATGAATTACTTTTATTTTCTACTATTTTTACTCATTTATTTTCGAACTTTTTTATTTGTCAGTTACTTTTATTATTCTCTGAGGGCTCATTTTGTAGACGCAGCGGGCCCTTTACTTTGTGTCGCTCGTTTTCTATCACATTTGTAACAAATCATACTCATTAGACGCGGGGGTGCCACTTATATCCGCAGCATTTATATATCAAATTTATAGCTACTCATATATATTAGATGCGGGAGGAACATTATTTTTATGTAGTTTATTTATATATCACTCTTAAATTAAGTCATTTTTTTGAGTAATTATCAAATGGGGAAGTTAATAAGTATATTCACTTTGATACTAGTAGTTTTAAAGTAGATTCTTTGTAACTTCCTCATTGTATAATATTAATTAAGTCATTTTTTATAGACTTAACATTTATGATTTTTCACATGTTATTCATTAAGTTTTATATCAATTTTCTGTTCATTTCTTTATTGCTCATGTTAATTGCTTTTTTGAGCTTTCAATTCTATATTTCTTTACTTTAATCAACTTCTTTATCCTAATCAACTACTTTATCTCGAACAGAAGTGTCACCCGTTTAGCCTCGTTTATCCTCTTTTATTATATTTTTCACGTTTTATTATATTCTCATTCAACCTTTCTTTTTTATATTCATATACTGTCATTCTTATACTCTCATGCAATTTATTTGTAAATCTTTTGCATTTATTTTCCTAAATATATCACTTATTATCGTTTATAAACTGCCTTTTTATATTCATTAGACGCGGGAGTTTTTTTTTAAATTTGACTAACTTTATTTAATCTTTCGGTTGCTTATATGTCCTTTATTTTTATTATATTTTTATTGCATTATTTTCGTTCGATTTTCTTTATTTTAATGAATTACTTTTATTTTCTACTTTTTTTACTCATTTTCTTTCGAACTTTTTTATTTGTCAGTTACTTTTATTATTCTCTGAGAGCTCATTTTGTAGATGCAGCGGTCCCTATACTTTATGTCGCTCGTTTTCTATCACATTTGTAACAAATCATACTCATTAGACGCGGGGGTGCCATTATTATCCGCAGCATTTATATATCAAATTTATAGCTACTCATATATATTAGATGCGGGAGGAACATTATTTTTATGTAGTTTATTTATATTTCACTCTTAAATTAAGTCATTTTTTTATTGTAAATATGCTTCGAGTATGGTTTTCAGTAAAAAGTTGTTAATAACCTCCCTGATATATTCTTTTTAACTTTATTTAGTATTTAATTTTGATTGGAGATAAAAAAATGATAAGAAAACATTAAATGAAAGTAAGTAAAAATTGAATAGGGAAGTTAATAAGTATGTTATTTTTGTTACTAGTAGTTTCATAGTAGATTCTTTGTAACTTCCTTAATGTATAATATTGATTAGTGAGTGGTGTGAAATGTGTTTATTAGTGTTAATTATGATCAGAAAACATGTAATTAAAAGTGAGTAATTATCAATTGGGGAAGTTAATAAGTATGTTCACTTTGATACTAGTAGTTTTAAAGTAGATTCTTTGTAACTTCCTTAATGTATAGTATTGATTAGTGAGTGGTGTGAAATGTGTTTATTGGTGTTAATTATGATCAGAAAACATGTAATTGAAAGTGAGTAATTATTAATTGGGGAAGTTCACAAGTATATTCAATTTGATACTAGTAGTTTGAAAATAAGTTCTATGTAACTTCCTTAATGTATAATATTGATTAGTGAGTGGTGTGAAATGTGTTTATTGGTGTTAATTATGATGAGAAAACATGTAATTGAAAGTGAGTAATTATTAATTGGGAAAGTTCACAAGTATATTCAATTTGATACTAGTAGTTTGAAAATAAGTTCTATGTAACTTCCTTAATGTATAATATTGATTAGTGTTTGGTGTGAAATGTGTTTATTGGTGTTAATTATGATCAGAAAACATGTAATTGAAAGTGAGTAATTATCAAATGGGGAAGTTAATAAGTATGTTCACTTTGATACTAGTAGTTTCATAGTAGATTCTTTGTAACTTCCTTAATGTATAATATTAATTTGTGAGTGGTGTGAAATGTGTTTATTGGTGTTAATTATGATGAGAAAACATGTAATTGAAAGTGAGTAATTATTAATTGGGGAAGTTCAGAAGTATATTCACATTCATACTAGTAGTTTCATAGTAGATTCTTTGTAACTTCCTTAATGTATAATATTGATTTGTGAGTGGTGTGAAATGTGTTTATTGGTGTTAATTATGATGAGAAAACATGTAATTGAAAGTGAGTAATTATCAATTGGGGAAGTTAATAAGTATGTTAACTTTGATATCATTAGTTTTAGAGTAGATTCTTTGTAACTTCCTTAATGTATAATATTGATTAGTGAGTGGTGTGAAATGTGTTTATTGGTTTTAATTATGATGAGAAAACATGTAATTGAAAGTGAGTAATTATTAATTGGGGAAGTTCACAAGTATATTATTTTTTTACTAGTAGTTTGAAAGTAGATTCTATGTAACTTCCTTAATGTATAATATTGATTAGTGTTTGGTGTGAAATGTGTTTATTGGTGTTAATTATGATCAGAAAACATGTAATTGAAAGTGAGTAATAATCAATTGGGGAAGTTCAGATGTATATTATTTTTGATACTAGTAGTTTTAGAGTAGATTCTTTGTAACTTCCTTAATGTATAATATTGATTATAGAGTGGTGTGAAATGTGTTTATTAGTGTTAATTATGATGAGAAAACATGTAATTGAAAGTGAGTATTTATTAATTGGGGAAGTTCAGAAGTATATTCAATTTGATACTAGTAGTTTGAAAGTAGATTCTTAGTAACTTCCTTAATGTATAATATTGATTAGTGTTTGGTGTGAAATGTGTTTATTCTTGTTAATTATGATGAGAAAACATGTAATTGAAAGTGAGTAATTATTAATTGGGGAAGTTCAGAAGTATATTCACATTCATACTAGTAGTTTCATAGTAGATTCTTTGTAACTTCCTTAATGTATAATATTGATTAGTGAGTGGTGTGAAATGTGTTTATTGGTGTTAATTATGATGAGAAAACATGTAATTGAAAGTGAGTAATTATTAAATGGGGAAGTTCAGAAGTATATTCAATTTGTTACTAGTAGTTTGAAAATAAGTTCTATGTAACTTCCTTAATGTATAATATTGATTAGTGAGTGGTGTGAAATGTGTTTATTGGTGTTAATTATGATGAGAAAACATGTAATTGAAAGTGAGTAATTATTAATTGGGGAAGTTCTGAAGTATTTAATTTTTGTTACTAGTAGTTTCATAGTAGATTCTATGTAACTTCCTTAATGTATAATATTGATTAGTGAGTGGTGTGAAATGTGTTTATTGGTGTTAATTATGATCAGAAAACATGTAATTGAAAGTGAGTAATTATTAATTGGGGAAGTTCACAAGTATATTCAATTTGATACTAGTAGTTTGAAAATAAGTTCTATGTAACTTCCTTAATGTATAATATTGATTAGTGTTTGGTGTGAAATGTGTTTATTGGTGTTAATTATGATGAGAAAACATGTAATTGAAAGTGAGTAATTATTAATTGGGGAAGTTCAGAAGTATATTCACATTCATACTAGTAGTTTCATAGTAGATTCTTTGTAACTTCCTTAATGTATAATATTGATTAGTGAGTGGTGTGAAATGTGTTTATTGGTGTTAATTATGATCAGAAAACATGTAATTGAAAGTGAGTAATTATCAATTGGGGAAGTTCAGAAGTATATTATTTTTGATATTAGTAGTTTTATAGTAGATTCTTTGTAACTTCCTTAATGTATAATATTGATTAGTGTTTGGTGTGAAATGTGTTTATTGGTGTTAATTATGATCAGAAAACATGTAATTGAAAGTGAGTAATTATCAAATGGGGAAGTTAATAAGTATGTTCACTTTGATACTAGTAGTTTCATAGTAGATTCTTTGTAACTTCCTTAATGTATAATATTAATTTGTGAGTGGTGTGAAATGTGTTTATTGGTGTTAATTATGATGAGAAAACATGTAATTGAAAGTGAGTAATTATTAATTGGGGAAGTTCAGAAGTATATTCACATTCATACTAGTAGTTTCATAGTAGATTCTTTGTAACTTCCTTAATGTATAATATTGATTTGTGAGTGGTGTGAAATGTGTTTATTGGTGTTAATTATGATGAGAAAACATGTAATTGAAAGTGAGTAATTATCAATTGGGGAAGTTAATAAGTATGTTAACTTTGATATCATTAGTTTTAGAGTAGTTTCATAGTAGATTCTTTGTAACTTCCTTAATGTATAATATTGATTAGTGAGTGGTGTGAAATGTGTTTATTGGTTTTAATTATGATGAGAAAACATGTAATTGAAAGTGAGTAATTATTAATTGGGGAAGTTCACAAGTATATTATTTTTTTACTAGTAGTTTGAAAGTAGATTCTATGTAACTTCCTTAATGTATAATATTGATTAGTGAGTGGTGTGAAATGTGTTTATTGGTGTTAATTATGATGAGAAAACATGTAATTGAAAGTGAGTAATTATTAATTGGGGAAGTTCAGAAGTATATTCAATTTGATACTAGTAGTTTGAAAATAAGTTCTATGTAACTTCCTTAATGTATAATATTGATTAGTGAGTGGTGTGAAATGTGTTTATTGGTGTTAATTATGATGAGAAAACATGTAATTGAAAGTGAGTAATTATTAATTGGGGAAGTTCAGAAGTATATTCAATTTGATACTAGTAGTTTGAAAATAAGTTCTATGTTTCAACTATGTAACTTCCTTAATGTATAATATTGATTAGTGTTTGGTGTGAAATGTGTTTATTGGTGTTAATTATGATGAGAAAACATGTAATTGAAAGTGAGTAATTATTAATTGGGGAAGTTAATAAGTATGTTAACTTTGATACTAGTAGTTTTATAGTAGATTCTTTGTAACTTCCTTAATGTATAATATTGATTAGTGAGTGGTGTGAAATGTGTTTATTGGTGTTAATTATGATGAGAAAACATGTAATTGAAAGTGAGTAATTATTAATTGGGGAAGTTCAGAAGTATATTCACATTCATACTAGTAGTTTGAAAGTAGATTCTATGTAACTTCCTTAATGTATAATATTGATTAGTGTTTGGTGTGAAATGTGTTTATTGGTGTTAATTATGATGAGAAAACATGTAATTGAAAGTGAGTAATTATTAATTGGGGAAGTTCACAAGTATATTCAATTTGATACTAGTAGTTTGAAAATAAGTTCTATGTAACTTCCTTAATGTATAATATTGATTAGTGAGTGGTGTGAAATGTGTTTATTGGTGTTAATTATGATGAGAAAACATGTAATTGAAAGTGAGTAATTATTAATTGGGGAAGTTAATAAGTATTTAATTTTTGTTACTAGTAGTTTCATAGTAGATTCTATGTAACTTCCTTAATGTATAATATTGATTAGTGAGTGGTGTGAAATGTGTTTATTGGTGTTAATTATGATCAGAAAACATGTAATTGAAAGTGAGTAATTATTAATTGGGGAAGTTCACAAGTATATTCAATTTGATACTAGTAGTTTGAAAATAAGTTCTATGTAACTTCCTTAATGTATAATATTGATTAGTGAGTGGTGTGAAATGTGTTTATTGGTGTTAATTATGATGAGAAAACATGTAATTGAAAGTGAGTAATTATTAAATGGGGAAGTTCAGAAGTATATTATTTTTGTTACTAGTAGTTTCATAGTAGATTCTTTGTAACTTCCTTAATGTATAATATTGATTAGTGAGTGGTGTGAAATGTGTTTATTGGTGTTAATTATGATCAGAAAACATGTAATTGAAAGTGAGTAATTATTAATTGGGGAAGTTCTGAAGTATTTAATTTGTTACTAGTAGTTTCATAGTAGATTCTTTGTAACTTCCTTAATGTATAATATTGATTTGTGAGTGGTGTGAAATGTGTTTATTGGTGTTAATTATGATGAGGAAACATGTAATTGAAAGTGAGTAATTATTAATTGGGGAAGTTCAGAAGTATTTAATTTTTGTTACTAGTAGTTTCATAGTAGATTCTATGTAACTTCCTTAATGTATAATATTGATTAGTGAGTGGTGTGAAATGTGTTTATTGGTGTTAATTATGATGAGAAAACATGTAATTGAAAGTGAGTAATTATTAATTGGGGAAGTTCAGAAGTATTTAATTTTTGTTACTAGTAGTTTCATAGTAGATTCTTTGTAACTTCCTTAATGTATAATATTGATTAGTGAGTGGTGTGAAATGTGTTTATTGGTGTTAATTATGATGAGAAAACATGTAATTGAAAGTGAGTAATTATTAATTGGGGAAGTTCAGAAGTATATTAATTTGTTACTAGTAGTTTCATAGTAGATTCTTTGTAACTTCCTTAATGTATAATATTGATTTGTGAGTGGTGTGAAATGTGTTTATTGGTGTTAATTATGATGAGAAAACATGTAATTGAAAGTGAGTAATTATTAATTGGGGAAGTTCAGAAGTATATTAATTTGATACTAGTAGTTTCATAGTAGATTCTATGTAACTTCCTTAATGTATAATATTGATTAGTGAGTGGTGTGAAATGTGTTTATTGGTGTTAATTATGATGAGAAAACATGTAATTGAAAGTGAGTAATTATTAATTGGGGAAGTTCAGAAGTATATTATTTTTGTTACTAGTAGTTTCATAGTAGATTCTTTGTAACTTCCTTAATGTATAATATTGATTTGTGAGTGGTGTGAAATGTGTTTATTGGTGTTAATTATGATGAGAAAACATGTAATTGAAAGTGAGTAATTATTAATTGGGGAAGTTCTGAAGTATTTAATTTTTGTTACTAGTAGTTTCATAGTAGATTCTATGTAACTTCCTTAATGTATAATATTGATTAGTGTTTGGTGTGAAATGTGTTTATTGGTGTTAATTATGATGAGGAAACATGTAATTGAAAGTGAGTAATTATTAATTGGGGAAGTTAATAAGTATTTAATTTTTGTTACTAGTAGTTTCATAGTAGATTCTATGTAACTTCCTTAATGTATAATATTGATTAGTGAGTGGTGTGAAATGTGTTTATTGGTGTTAATTATGATGAGAAAACATGTAATTGAAAGTGAGTAATTATTAAATGGGGAAGTTCAGAAGTATATTATTTTTGTTACTAGTAGTTTCATAGTAGATTCTTTGTAACTTCCTTAATGTATAATATTGATTTGTGAGTGGTGTGAAATGTGTTTATTGGTGTTAATTATGATGAGAAAACATGTAATTGAAAGTGAGTAATTATTAATTGGGGAAGTTAATAAGTATATTAATTTTTGTTACTAGTAGTTTCATAGTAGATTCTATGTAACTTCCTTAATGTATAATATTGATTAGTGAGTGGTGTGAAATGTGTTTATTGGTGTTAATTATGATGAGAAAACATGTAATTGAAAGTGAGTAATTATTAATTGGGGAAGTTCAGAAGTATATTCAATTTTGTTACTAGTAGTTTCATAGTAGATTCTTTGTAACTTCCTTAATGTATAATATTGATTAGTGAGTGGTGTGAAATGTGTTTATTGGTGTTAATTATGATGAGAAAACATGTAATTGAAAGTGAGTAATTATTAATTGGGGAAGTTCAGAAGTATATTCAATTTGATACTAGTAGTTTGAAAATAAGTTCTATGTAACTTCCTTAATGTATAATATTGATTAGTGTTTGGTGTGAAATGTGTTTATTGGTGTTAATTATGATGAGAAAACATGTAATTGAAAGTGAGTAATTATTAATTGGGGAAGTTCAGAAGTATATTCAATTTGATACTAGTAGTTTCAAAGTAGATTCTATGTAACTTCCTTAATGTATAATATTGATTAGTGAGTGGTGTGAAATGTGTTTATTGGTGTTAATTATGATGAGAAAACATGTAATTGAAAGTGAGTAATTATTAAATGGGGAAGTTCAGAAGTATATTAATTTTTGTTACTAGTAGTTTCATAGTAGATTCTATGTAACTTCCTTAATGTATAATATTGATTAGTGAGTGGTGTGAAATGTGTTTATTGGTGTTAATTATGATGAGAAAACATGTAATTGAAAGTGAGTAATTATTAATTGGGGAAGTTCAGAAGTATATTCAATTTGATACTAGTAGTTTCATAGTAGATTCTATGTAACTTCCTTAATGTATAATATTGATTAGTGAGTGGTGTGAAATGTGTTTATTGGTGTTAATTATGATGAGAAAACATGTAATTGAAAGTGAGTAATTATTAATTGGGGAAGTTCTGAAGTATTTAATTTTTGTTACTAGTAGTTTCATAGTAGATTCTTTGTAACTTCCTTAATGTATAATATTGATTAGTGAGTGGTGTGAAATGTGTTTATTGGTGTTAATTATGATGAGAAAACATGTAATTGAAAGTGAGTAATTATTAATTGGGGAAGTTCAGAAGTATATTATTTTTGATACTAGTAGTTTCATAGTAGATTCTTTGTAACTTCCTTAATGTATAATATTGATTAGTGAGTGGTGTGAAATGTGTTTATTGGTGTTAATTATGATGAGAAAACATGTAATTGAAAGTGAGTAATTATTAATTGGGGAAGTTCAGAAGTATATTCAATTTGATACTAGTAGTTTGAAAGTAGATTCTATGTAACTTCCTTAATGTATAATATTGATTTGTGAGTGGTGTGAAATGTGTTTATTGGTGTTAATTATGATGAGAAAACATGTAATTGAAAGTGAGTAATTATTAATTGGGGAAGTTCAGAAGTATTTAATTTTTGTTACTAGTAGTTTCATAGTAGATTCTATGTAACTTCCTTAATGTATAATATTGATTAGTGAGTGGTGTGAAATGTGTTTATTGGTGTTAATTATGATGAGAAAACATGTAATTGAAAGTGAGTAATTATTAATTGGGGAAGTTCAGAAGTATATTATTTTTGATACTAGTAGTTTCATAGTAGATTCTTTGTAACTTCCTTAATGTATAATATTGATTTGTGAGTGGTGTGAAATGTGTTTATTGGTGTTAATTATGATGAGAAAACATGTAATTGAAAGTGAGTAATTATTAATTGGGGAAGTTCACAAGTATATTCAATTTGATACTAGTAGTTTGAAAATAAGTTCTATGTAACTTCCTTAATGTATAATATTGATTAGTGTTTGGTGTGAAATGTGTTTATTGGTGTTAATTATGATGAGAAAACATGTAATTGAAAGTGAGTAATTATTAATTGGGGAAGTTCACAAGTATATTCAATTTGATACTAGTAGTTTGAAAATAAGTTCTATGTAACTTCCTTAATGTATAATATTGATTAGTGAGTGGTGTGAAATGTGTTTATTGGTGTTAATTATGATGAGGAAACATGTAATTGAAAGTGAGTATTTATTAATTGGGGAAGTTCAGAAGTATATTATTTTTGATACTAGTAGTTTCATAGTAGATTCTTTGTAACTTCCTTAATGTATAATATTGATTTGTGAGTGGTGTGAAATGTGTTTATTGGTGTTAATTATGATGAGAAAACATGTAATTGAAAGTGAGTAATTATTAATTGGGGAAGTTCTGAAGTATTTAATTTTTGTTACTAGTAGTTTCATAGTAGATTCTATGTAACTTCCTTAATGTATAATATTGATTAGTGTTTGGTGTGAAATGTGTTTATTGGTGTTAATTATGATGAGAAAACATGTAATTGAAAGTGAGTAATTATTAATTGGGGAAGTTCAGAAGTATATTCAATTTGATACTAGTAGTTTGAAAATAAGTTCTATGTAACTTCCTTAATGTATAATATTGATTAGTGAGTGGTGTGAAATGTGTTTATTGGTGTTAATTATGATGAGAAAACATGTAATTGAAAGTGAGTAATTATTAAATGGGGAAGTTCAGAAGTATATTAATTTTGTTACTAGTAGTTTCATAGTAGATTCTTTGTAACTTCCTTAATGTATAATATTGATTTGTGAGTGGTGTGAAATGTGTTTATTGGTGTTAATTATGATGAGAAAACATGTAATTGAAAGTGAGTAATTATTAATTGGGGAAGTTCTGAAGTATTTAATTTTTGTTACTAGTAGTTTCATAGTAGATTCTTTGTAACTTCCTTAATGTATAATATTGATTTGTGAGTGGTGTGAAATGTGTTTATTGGTGTTAATTATGATGAGGAAACATGTAATTGAAAGTGAGTAATTATTAATTGGGGAAGTTAATAAGTATTTAATTTTTGTTACTAGTAGTTTCATAGTAGATTCTATGTAACTTCCTTAATGTATAATATTGATTAGTGAGTGGTGTGAAATGTGTTTATTGGTGTTAATTATGATGAGAAAACATGTAATTGAAAGTGAGTAATTATTAAATGGGGAAGTTCAGAAGTATATTATTTTTGTTACTAGTAGTTTCATAGTAGATTCTTTGTAACTTCCTTAATGTATAATATTGATTTGTGAGTGGTGTGAAATGTGTTTATTGGTGTTAATTATGATGAGAAAACATGTAATTGAAAGTGAGTAATTATTAATTGGGGAAGTTCAGAAGTATATTAATTTTTGTTACTAGTAGTTTCATAGTAGATTCTTTGTAACTTCCTTAATGTATAATATTGATTTGTGAGTGGTGTGAAATGTGTTTATTGGTGTTAATTATGATGAGAAAACATGTAATTGAAAGTGAGTAATTATTAATTGGGGAAGTTCTGAAGTATTTAATTTTTGTTACTAGTAGTTTCATAGTAGATTCTTTGTAACTTCCTTAATGTATAATATTGATTAGTGAGTGGTGTGAAATGTGTTTATTGGTGTTAATTATGATGAGAAAACATGTAATTGAAAGTGAGTAATTATTAATTGGGGAAGTTCTGGTATTTAATTTTTGTTACTAGTAGTTTCATAGTAGATTCTATGTAACTTCCTTAATGTATAATTATTAGTGAGTGGTGTGAAATGTGTTTATTGGTGTTAATTATGATGAGAAAACATTTCAGTTTTAGTAGTTTCATAGTAGATTCTTTGTAACTTCCTTAATGTATAATATTGATTTAGTGGTGTGAAATGTGTTTATTGGTGTTAATTATGATGAGGAAACATGTAATTGAAAGTGAGTAATTATTAATTGGGGAAGTTCAGAAGTATATTCAATTTGAGTACTAGTAGTTTGAAAATAAGTTCTATGTAACTTCCTTAATGTATAATATTGATTTGTGAGTGGTGTGAAATGTGTTTATTGGTGTTAATTATGATGAGAAAACATGTAATTGAAAGTGAGTAATTATTAATTGGGGAAGTTCAGAAGTATATTCACATTCATACTAGTAGTTTCATAGTAGATTCTATGTAACTTCCTTAATGTATAATATTGATTAGTGAGTGGTGTGAAATGTGTTTATTGGTGTTAATTATGATGAGGAAACATGTAATTGAAAGTGAGTAATTATTAATTGGGGAAGTTCAGAAGTATATTCAATTTGATACTAGTAGTTTGAAAATAAGTTCTATGTAACTTCCTTAATGTATAATATTGATTTGTGAGTGGTGTGAAATGTGTTTATTGGTGTTAATTATGATGAGAAAACATGTAATTGAAAGTGAGTAATTATTAATTGGGGAAGTTCAGAAGTATATTAATTTGTTACTAGTAGTTTCATAGTAGATTCTATGTAACTTCCTTAATGTATAATATTGATTAGTGAGTGGTGTGAAATGTGTTTATTGGTGTTAATTATGATGAGAAAACATGTAATTGAAAGTGAGTAATTATTAATTGGGGAAGTTCAGAAGTATATTCACATTCATACTAGTAGTTTGAAAATAAGTTCTATGTAACTTCCTTAATGTATAATATTGATTAGTGTTTGGTGTGAAATGTGTTTATTGGTGTTAATTATGATGAGAAAACATGTAATTGAAAGTGAGTAATTATTAATTGGGGAAGTTCAGAAGTATATTATTTTTGTTACTAGTAGTTTCATAGTAGATTCTATGTAACTTCCTTAATGTATAATATTGATTAGTGTTTGGTGTGAAATGTGTTTATTGGTGTTAATTATGATGAGAAAACATGTAATTGAAAGTGAGTAATTATTAATTGGGGAAGTTCAGAAGTATTTAATTTGATACTAGTAGTTTGAAAGTAAGTTCTATGTAACTTCCTTAATGTATAATATTGATTAGTGAGTGGTGTGAAATGTGTTTATTGGTGTTAATTATGATGAGAAAACATGTAATTGAAAGTGAGTAATTATTAATTGGGGAAGTTCAGAAGTATATTCAGATTCATACTAGTAGTTTGAAAGTAGATTCTTTGTAACTTCCTTAATGTATAATATTGATTTGTGAGTGGTGTGAAATGTGTTTATTGGTGTTAATTATGATGAGAAAACATGTAATTGAAAGTGAGTAATTATTAATTGGGGAAGTTCTGAAGTATTTAATTTGTTACTAGTAGTTTCATAGTAGATTCTATGTAACTTCCTTAATGTATAATATTGATTAGTGTTTGGTGTGAAATGTGTTTATTGGTGTTAATTATGATGAGAAAACATGTAATTGAAAGTGAGTAATTATTAATTGGGGAAGTTCAGAAGTATATTATTTTTGATACTAGTAGTTTCATAGTAGATTCTATGTAACTTCCTTAATGTATAATATTGATTAGTGAGTGGTGTGAAATGTGTTTATTGGTGTTAATTATGATGAGAAAACATGTAATTGAAAGTGAGTAATTATTAATTGGGGAAGTTCAGAAGTATATTCACATTCATACTAGTAGTTTCATAGTAGATTCTATGTAACTTCCTTAATGTATAATATTGATTAGTGTTTGGTGTGAAATGTGTTTATTGGTGTTAATTATGATGAGGAAACATGTAATTGAAAGTGAGTAATTATTAATTGGGGAAGTTCAGAAGTATATTCAATTTGATACTAGTAGTTTGAAAATAAGTTCTATGTAACTTCCTTAATGTATAATATTGATTAGTGAGTGGTGTGAAATGTGTTTATTGGTGTTAATTATGATGAGAAAACATGTAATTGAAAGTGAGTAATTATTAATTGGGGAAGTTCACAAGTATATTCAATTTGATACTAGTAGTTTGAAAATAAGTTCTATGTAACTTCCTTAATGTATAATATTGATTAGTGAGTGGTGTGAAATGTGTTTATTGGTGTTAATTATGATGAGGAAACATGTAATTGAAAGTGAGTATTTATTAATTGGGGAAGTTCAGAAGTATATTATTTTTGATACTAGTAGTTTCATAGTAGATTCTATGTAACTTCCTTAATGTATAATATTGATTAGTGAGTGGTGTGAAATGTGTTTATTGGTGTTAATTATGATGAGAAAACATGTAATTGAAAGTGAGTAATTATTAATTGGGGAAGTTCTAAGTATTTAATTTTTGTTACTAGTAGTTTCATAGTAGATTCTATGTAACTTCCTTAATGTATAATATTGATTAGTGAGTGGTGTGAAATGTGTTTATTGGTGTTAATTATGATGAGAAAACATGTAATTGAAAGTGAGTAATTATTAAATGGGGAAGTTCAGAAGTATATTATTTTTGTTACTAGTAGTTTCATAGTAGATTCTTTGTAACTTCCTTAATGTATAATATTGATTTGTGAGTGGTGTGAAATGTGTTTATTGGTGTTAATTATGATCAGAAAACATGTAATTGAAAGTGAGTAATTATTAATTGGGGAAGTTCAGAAGTATATTATTTTTGATACTAGTAGTTTGAAAGTAGATTCTTTGTAACTTCCTTTCAGTATAATATTGATTAGTGTTTGGTGTGAAATGTGTTTATTGGTGTTAATTATGATGAGAAAACATGTAATTGAAAGTGAGTAATTATTAATTGGGGAAGTTCAGAAGTATATTCACATTCATACTAGTAGTTTCATAGTAGATTCTTTGTAACTTCCTTAATGTATAATATTGATTTGTGAGTGGTGTGAAATGTGTTTATTGGTGTTAATTATGATCAGAAAACATGTAATTGAAAGTGAGTAATTATTAATTGGGGAAGTTCTGAAGTATTTAATTTGTTACTAGTAGTTTCATAGTAGATTCTATGTAACTTCCTTAATGTATAATATTGATTAGTGAGTGGTGTGAAATGTGTTTATTGGTGTTAATTATGATGAGAAAACATGTAATTGAAAGTGAGTAATTATTAATTGGGGAAGTTCAGAAGTATATTCACATTCATACTAGTAGTTTCATAGTAGATTCTTTGTAACTTCCTTAATGTATAATATTGATTAGTGAGTGGTGTGAAATGTGTTTATTGGTGTTAATTATGATGAGGAAACATGTAATTGAAAGTGAGTAATTATTAAACGGGGAAGTTCAGAAGTATATTCAATTTGATACTAGTAGTTTGAAAGTAGATTCTATGTAACTTCCTTAATGTATAATATTGATTAGTGTTTGGTGTTAAATGTGTTTATTGGTGTTAATTATGATGAGAAAACGTGTAATTGAAAGTGAGTAATTATCAAATGGGGAAGTTCAGAGTATATTATTTTTGTTACTAGTAGTTTAAAAGTAGATTCTATGTAACTTCCTTTCAGTATAATATTGATTAGTGAGTGGTGTGAAATGTGTTTATTGGTGTTAATTATGATCAGAAAACGTGTAATTGAAAGTGAGTAATTATCAAATGGGGAAGTTCAGAGTATATTATTTTTGTTACTAGTAGTTTAAAAGTAGATTCTATGTAACTTCCTTAATGTATAATATTGATTAGTGAGTGGTGTGAAATGTGTTTATTGGTGTTAATTATGATCAGAAAACATGTAATTGAAAGTGAGTAATTATTAATTGGGGAAGTTCACAAGTATATTCAATTTGATACTAGTAGTTAGAAAATAAGTTCTATGTAACTTCCTTAATGTATAATATTGATTAGTGTTTGGTGTGAAATGTGTTTATTGGTGTTAATTATGATGAGGAAACATGTAATTGAAAGTGAGTAATTATTAATTGGGGAAGTTCAGAAGTATATTATTTTTGTTACTAGTAGTTTCATAGTAGATTCTATGTAACTTCCTTAATGTATAATATTGATTAGTGTTTGGTGTGAAATGTGTTTATTGGTGTTAATTATGATGAGAAAACATGTAATTGAAAGTGAGTAATTATTAATTGGGGAAGTTCACAAGTATATTCAATTTGATACTAGTAGTTTGAAAATAAGTTCTATGTAACTTCCTTAATGTATAATATTGATTAGTGAGTGGTGTGAAATGTGTTTATTGGTGTTAATTATGATGAGAAAACATGTAATTGAAAGTGAGTAATTATTAATTGGGGAAGTTCTGAAGTATTTAATTTGTTACTAGTAGTTTCATAGTAGATTCTTTGTAACTTCCTTAATGTATAATATTGATTTGTGAGTGGTGTGAAATGTGTTTATTGGTGTTAATTATGATGAGGAAACATGTAATTGAAAGTGAGTAATTATTAATTGGGGAAGTTCTGAAGTATTTAATTTGTTACTAGTAGTTTCATAGTAGATTCTATGTAACTTCCTTAATGTATAATATTGATTAGTGTTTGGTGTGAAATGTGTTTATTGGTGTTAATTATGATGAGGAAACATGTAATTGAAAGTGAGTAATTATTAATTGGGGAAGTTCAGAAGTATATTCAATTTGATACTAGTAGTTAGAAAATAAGTTCTATGTAACTTCCTTAATGTATAATATTGATTAGTGTTTGGTGTGAAATGTGTTTATTGGTGTTAATTATGATGAGGAAACATGTAATTGAAAGTGAGTAATTATTAATTGGGGAAGTTCACAAGTATATTCAATTTGATACTAGTAGTTTCATAGTAGATTCTATGTAACTTCCTTAATGTATAATATTGATTAGTGTTTGGTGTGAAATGTGTTTATTGGTGTTAATTATGATGAGGAAACATGTAATTGAAAGTGAGTAATTATTAAATGGGGAAGTTAATAAGTATGTTATTTTTGATACTAGTAGTTTGAAAATAAGTTCTATGTAACTTCCTTAATGTATAATATTGATTAGTGAGTGGTGTGAAATGTGTTTATTGGTGTTAATTATGATGAGAAAACATGTAATTGAAAGTGAGTAATTATTAATTGGGGAAGTTCAGAAGTATATTATTTTTGTTACTAGTAGTTTCATAGTAGATTCTATGTAACTTCCTTAATGTATAATATTGATTAGTGTTTGGTGTGAAATGTGTTTATTGGTGTTAATTATGATGAGAAAACATGTAATTGAAAGTGAGTAATTATTAATTGGGGAAGTTCACAAGTATATTCAATTTGATACTAGTAGTTTGAAAATAAGTTCTATGTAACTTCCTTAATGTATAATATTGATTAGTGAGTGTTGTGAAATGTGTTTATTGGTGTTAATTATGATCAGAAAACATGTAATTGAAAGTGAGTAATTATTAATTGGGGAAGTTCAGAAGTATATTCACATTCATACTAGTAGTTTCATAGTAGATTCTATGTAACTTCCTTAATGTATAATATTGATTAGTGAGTGGTGTGAAATGTGTTTATTGGTGTTAATTATGATGAGAAAACATGTAATTGAAAGTGAGTATTTATCAAATGGGGAAGTTCAGTTATATTCACATTCATACTAGTAGTTTCATAGTAGATTCTATGTAACTTCCTTAATGTATAATATTGATTAGTGTTTGGTGTGAAATGTGTTTATTGGTGTTAATTATGATGAGAAAACATGTAATTGAAAGTGAGTAATTATTAATTGGGGAAGTTCACAAGTATATTCAATTTGATACTAGTAGTTTGAAAATAAGTTCTATGTAACTTCCTTAATGTATAATATTGATTAGTGAGTGGTGTGAAATGTGTTTATTGGTGTTAATTATGATGAGAAAACATGTAATTGAAAGTGAGTAATTATCAATTGGGGAAGTTAATAAGTATGTTATTTTTGATACTAGTAGTTTGAAAATAAGTTCTATGTAACTTCCTTAATGTATAATATTGATTAGTGTTTGGTGTGAAATGTGTTTATTGGTGTTAATTATGATGAGAAAACATGTAATTGAAAGTGAGTAATTATTAATTGGGGAAGTTCACAAGTATATTCAATTTATACTAGTAGTTTGAAAATAAGTTCTATGTAACTTCCTTAATGTATAATATTGATTAGTGAGTGGTGTGAAATGTGTTTATTGGTGTTAATTATGATGAGGAAACATGTAATTGAAAGTGAGTAATTATTAATTGGGGAAGTTCACAAGTATATTCAATTTGATACTAGTAGTTTGAAAATAAGTTCTATGTAACTTCCTTAATGTATAATATTGATTAGTGAGTGGTGTGAAATGTGTTTATTGGTGTTAATTATGATGAGAAAACATGTAATTGAAAGTGAGTATTTATTAATTGGGGAAGTTCAGAAGTATATTATTTTTGTTACTAGTAGTTTCATAGTAGATTCTATGTAACTTCCTTAATGTATAATATTGATTAGTGTTTGGTGTGAAATGTTTTTATTGGTGTTAATTATGATGAGAAAACATGTAATTGAAAGTGAGTAATTATTAATTGGGGAAGTTCAGAAGTATATTCAATTTGATACTAGTAGTTTGAAAATAAGTTCTATGTAACTTCCTTAATGTATAATATTGATTAGTGAGTGGTGTGAAATGTGTTTATTGGTGTTAATTATGATGAGAAAACATGTAATTGAAAGTGAGTAATTATTAATTGGGGAAGTTCAGAAGTATATTCAATTTGATACTAGTAGTTTGAAAATAAGTTCTATGTAACTTCCTTAATGTATAATATTGATTAGTGAGTGGTGTGAAATGTGTTTATTGGTGTTAATTATGATGAGAAAACATGTAATTGAAAGTGAGTAATTATTAATTGGGGAAGTTCAGAAGTATATTCAATTTGATACTAGTAGTTTGAAAATAAGTTCTATGTAACTTCCTTAATGTATTATATGATTTGTGAGTGGTGTGAAATGTGTTTATTGGTGTTAATTATGATCAGAAAACATGTAATTGAAAGTGAGTAATTATTAATTGGGGAAGTTCAGAAGTATATTATTTTTGATACTAGTAGTTTCATAGTAGATTCTATGTAACTTCCTTAATGTATAATATTGATTAGTGAGTGGTGTGAAATGTGTTTATTGGTGTTAATTATGATCAGAAAACATGTAATTGAAAGTGAGTTATTATTAATTGGGGAAGTTCAGAAGTATATTCACATTCATACTAGTAGTTTCATAGTAGATTCTATGTAACTTCCTTTCAGTATAATATTGATTTGTGAGTGGTGTGAAATGTGTTTATTGGTGTTAATTATGATCAGAAAACATGTAATTGAAAGTGAGTTATTATTAATTGGGGAAGTTCAGAAGTATGATATTTTTGATACTAGTAGTTTGAAAATAAGTTCTATGTAACTTCCTTAATGTATAATATTGATTAGTGAGTGGTATGAAATGTGTTTATTGGTGTTAATTATGATGAGAAAACATGTAATTGAAAGTGAGTAATTATTAATTGGGGAAGTTCAGAAGTATATTCACATTCATACTAGTAGTTTCATAGTAGATTCTTTGTAACTTCCTTAATGTATAATATTGATTAGTGAGTGGTGTGAAATGTGTTTATTGGTGTTAATTATGATCAGAAAACATGTAATTGAAAGTGAGTAATTATTAATTGGGGAAGTTCAGAAGTATATTATTTTTGATACTAGTAGTTTCATAGTAGATTCTATGTAACTTCCTTAATGTATAATATTGATTAGTGAGTGGTGTGAAATGTGTTTATTGGTGTTAATTATGATCAGAAAACATGTAATTGAAAGTGAGTAATTATCAATTGGGGAAGTTCAGAAGTATCTTCACTTTGATACAAGTAGTTTCATAGTAGATTCTATGTAACTTCCTTTCAGTATAATATTGATTAGTGAGTGGTGTGAAATGTGTTTATTGGTGTTAATTATGATCAGAAAACATGTAATTGAAAGTGAGTAATTATTAATTGGGGAAGTTCAGAAGTATATTATTTTTGATATTAGTAGTTTCATAGTAGATTCTTTGTAACTTCCTTAATGTATAATATTGATTAGTGAGTGTTGTGAAATGTGTTTATTGGTGTTAATTATGATCAGAAAACATGTAATTGAAAGTGAGTAATTATTAATTGGGGAAGTTCAGAAGTATATTATTTTTGATACTAGTAGTTTGAAAGTAGATTCTTTGTAACTTCCTTTCAGTATAATATTGATTAGTGAGTGGTGTGAAATGTGTTTATTGGTGTTAATTATGATCAGAAAACATGTAATTGAAAGTGAGTTATTATTAATTGGGGAAGTTCAGTTATATTCACATTCATACTAGTAGTTTCATAGTAGATTCTTTGTAACTTCCTTAATGTATAATATTGATTTGTGGGTGGTGTGAAATGTGTTTATTGGTGTTAATTATGATCAGAAAACATGTAATTGAAAGTGAGTAATTATTAATTGGGGAAGTTCAGAAGTATATTATTTTTGATACTAGTAGTTTCATAGTAGATTCTATGTAACTTCCTTAATGTATAATATTGATTAGTGAGTGGTGTGAAATGTGTTTATTGGTGTTAATTATGATGAGAAAACATGTAATTGAAAGTGAGTAATTATTAATTGGGGAAGTTCGGAAGTATATTATTTTTGATATTAGTAGTTTCATAGTAGATTCTTTGTAACTTCCCTAATGTATAATATTGATTAGTGAGTGGTGTGAAATGTGTTTATTGGTGTTAATTATGATGAGAAAACATGTAAATGAAAGTGAGTAATTATTAATTGGGGAAGTTCAGAAGTATATTATTTTTGATACTGTAATTTTGGAGTAGATTCTACGTAACTTCCTTTCAGTATAATATTGATTAGTGAGTGTTGTGAAATGTGTTTATTGGTGTTAATTATGATCAGAAAACATGTAATTGAAAGTGAGTAATTATTAAATGGGGAAGTTCAGAAGTATATTCAATTTGTTACTAGTAGTTTCATAGTAGATTCTTTGTAACTTCCTTAATGTATAATATTGATTAGTGAGTGTTGTGAAATGTGTTTATTGGTGTTAATTATGATCAGAAAACATGTAATTGAAAGTGAGTAATTATTAATTGGGGAAGTTCAGAAGTATGATATTTTTGATACTAGTAGTTTGAAAGTAGATTCTTTGTAACTTCCTTTCAGTATAATATTGATTAGTGAGTGGTGTGAAATGTGTTTATTGGTGTTAATTATGATCAGAAAACATGTAATTGAAAGTGAGTAATTATTAATTGGGGAAGTTCAGAAGAATATTATTTTTGATACTAGTAGTTTCATAGTAGATTCTATGTAACTTCCTTTCAGTATAATATTGATTAGTGAGTGGTGTGAAATGTGTTTATTGGTGTTAATTATGATGAGAAAACATGTAATTGAAAGTGAGTAATTATTAATTGGGGAAGTTCAGAAGAATATTATTTTTGATACTAGTAGTTTCATAGTAGATTCTATGTAACTTCCTTTCAGTATAATATTGATTAGTGAGTGGTGTGAAATGTGTTTATTGGTGTTAATTATGATCAGAAAACATGTAATTGAAAGTGAGTAATTATTAATTGGGGAAGTTCAGAAGTATATTATTTTTGATACTAGTAGTTTCATAGTAGATTCTATGTAACTTCCTTAATGTATAATATTGATTAGTGAGTGGTGTGAAATGTGTTTATTGGTGTTAATTATGATCAGAAAACATGTAATTGAAAGTGAGTAATTATCAATTGGGGAAGTTCAGAAGTATCTTCACTTTGATACAAGTAGTTTCATAGTAGATTCTATGTAACTTCCTTTCAGTATAATATTGATTAGTGAGTGGTGTGAAATGTGTTTATTGGTGTTAATTATGATCAGAAAACATGTAATTGAAAGTGAGTAATTATTAATTGGGGAAGTTCAGAAGTATATTATTTTTGATATTAGTAGTTTCATAGTAGATTCTTTGTAACTTCCTTAATGTATAATATTGATTAGTGAGTGTTGTGAAATGTGTTTATTGGTGTTAATTATGATCAGAAAACATGTAATTGAAAGTGAGTAATTATTAATTGGGGAAGTTCAGAAGTATATTATTTTTGATACTAGTAGTTTGAAAGTAGATTCTTTGTAACTTCCTTTCAGTATAATATTGATTAGTGAGTGGTGTGAAATGTGTTTATTGGTGTTAATTATGATCAGAAAACATGTAATTGAAAGTGAGTTATTATTAATTGGGGAAGTTCAGTTATATTCACATTCATACTAGTAGTTTCATAGTAGATTCTTTGTAACTTCCTTAATGTATAATATTGATTTGTGGGTGGTGTGAAATGTGTTTATTGGTGTTAATTATGATCAGAAAACATGTAATTGAAAGTGAGTAATTATTAATTGGGGAAGTTCAGAAGTATATTATTTTTGATACTAGTAGTTTCATAGTAGATTCTATGTAACTTCCTTAATGTATAATATTGATTAGTGAGTGGTGTGAAATGTGTTTATTGGTGTTAATTATGATGAGAAAACATGTAATTGAAAGTGAGTAATTATTAATTGGGGAAGTTCGGAAGTATATTATTTTTGATATTAGTAGTTTCATAGTAGATTCTTTGTAACTTCCCTAATGTATAATATTGATTAGTGAGTGGTGTGAAATGTGTTTATTGGTGTTAATTATGATGAGAAAACATGTAAATGAAAGTGAGTAATTATTAATTGGGGAAGTTCAGAAGTATATTATTTTTGATACTGTAATTTTGGAGTAGATTCTACGTAACTTCCTTTCAGTATAATATTGATTAGTGAGTGTTGTGAAATGTGTTTATTGGTGTTAATTATGATCAGAAAACATGTAATTGAAAGTGAGTAATTATTAAATGGGGAAGTTCAGAAGTATATTCAATTTGTTACTAGTAGTTTCATAGTAGATTCTTTGTAACTTCCTTAATGTATAATATTGATTAGTGAGTGTTGTGAAATGTGTTTATTGGTGTTAATTATGATCAGAAAACATGTAATTGAAAGTGAGTAATTATTAATTGGGGAAGTTCAGAAGTATGATATTTTTGATACTAGTAGTTTGAAAGTAGATTCTTTGTAACTTCCTTTCAGTATAATATTGATTAGTGAGTGGTGTGAAATGTGTTTATTGGTGTTAATTATGATCAGAAAACATGTAATTGAAAGTGAGTAATTATTAATTGGGGAAGTTCAGAAGAATATTATTTTTGATACTAGTAGTTTCATAGTAGATTCTATGTAACTTCCTTTCAGTATAATATTGATTAGTGAGTGGTGTGAAATGTGTTTATTGGTGTTAATTATGATGAGAAAACATGTAATTGAAAGTGAGTAATTATTAATTGGGGAAGTTCAGAAGAATATTATTTTTGATACTAGTAGTTTCATAGTAGATTCTATGTAACTTCCTTTCAGTATAATATTGATTAGTGAGTGGTGTGAAATGTGTTTATTGGTGTTAATTATGATGAGAAAACATGTAATTGAAAGTGAGTAATTATTAATTGGGGAAGTTCAGAAGTATATTATTTTTGATATTAGTAGTTTCATAGTAGATTCTATGTAACTTCCTTTCAGTATAATATTGATTAGTGAGTGGTGTGAAATGTGTTTATTGGTGTTAATTATGATCAGAAAACATGTAATTGAAAGTGAGTAATTATTAATTGGGGAAGTTCAGAAGAATATTATTTTTGATACTAGTAGTTTCATAGTAGATTCTATGTAACTTCCTTTCAGTATAATATTGATTAGTGAGTGGTGTGAAATGTGTTTATTGGTGTTAATTATGATCAGAAAACATGTAATTGAAAGTGAGTAATTATTAATTGGGGAAGTTCAGAAGTATATTATTTTTGATATTAGTAGTTTCATAGTAGATTCTTTGTAACTTCCTTAATGTATAATATTGATTAGTGAGTGTTGTGAAATGTGTTTATTGGTGTTAATTATGATCAGAAAACATGTAATTGAAAGTGAGTAATTATTAATTGGGGAAGTTCAGAAGTATATTATTTTTGATACTAGTAGTTTGAAAGTAGATTCTTTGTAACTTCCTTTCAGTATAATATTGATTAGTGAGTGGTGTGAAATGTGTTTATTGGTGTTAATTATGATCAGAAAACATGTAATTGAAAGTGAGTTATTATTAATTGGGGAAGTTCAGTTATATTCACATTCATACTAGTAGTTTCATAGTAGATTCTTTGTAACTTCCTTAATGTATAATATTGATTTGTGGGTGGTGTGAAATGTGTTTATTGGTGTTAATTATGATCAGAAAACATGTAATTGAAAGTGAGTAATTATTAATTGGGGAAGTTCAGAAGTATATTATTTTTGATACTAGTAGTTTCATAGTAGATTCTATGTAACTTCCTTAATGTATAATATTGATTAGTGAGTGGTGTGAAATGTGTTTATTGGTGTTAATTATGATGAGAAAACATGTAATTGAAAGTGAGTAATTATTAATTGGGGAAGTTCGGAAGTATATTATTTTTGATATTAGTAGTTTCATAGTAGATTCTTTGTAACTTCCCTAATGTATAATATTGATTAGTGAGTGGTGTGAAATGTGTTTATTGGTGTTAATTATGATGAGAAAACATGTAAATGAAAGTGAGTAATTATTAATTGGGGAAGTTCAGAAGTATATTATTTTTGATACTGTAATTTTGGAGTAGATTCTACGTAACTTCCTTTCAGTATAATATTGATTAGTGAGTGTTGTGAAATGTGTTTATTGGTGTTAATTATGATCAGAAAACATGTAATTGAAAGTGAGTAATTATTAAATGGGGAAGTTCAGAAGTATATTCAATTTGTTACTAGTAGTTTCATAGTAGATTCTTTGTAACTTCCTTAATGTATAATATTGATTAGTGAGTGTTGTGAAATGTGTTTATTGGTGTTAATTATGATCAGAAAACATGTAATTGAAAGTGAGTAATTATTAATTGGGGAAGTTCAGAAGTATGATATTTTTGATACTAGTAGTTTGAAAGTAGATTCTTTGTAACTTCCTTTCAGTATAATATTGATTAGTGAGTGGTGTGAAATGTGTTTATTGGTGTTAATTATGATCAGAAAACATGTAATTGAAAGTGAGTAATTATTAATTGGGGAAGTTCAGAAGAATATTATTTTTGATACTAGTAGTTTCATAGTAGATTCTATGTAACTTCCTTTCAGTATAATATTGATTAGTGAGTGGTGTGAAATGTGTTTATTGGTGTTAATTATGATGAGAAAACATGTAATTGAAAGTGAGTAATTATTAATTGGGGAAGTTCAGAAGTATATTATTTTTGATATTAGTAGTTTCATAGTAGATTCTATGTAACTTCCTTTCAGTATAATATTGATTAGTGAGTGGTGTGAAATGTGTTTATTGGTGTTAATTATGATCAGAAAACATGTAATTGAAAGTGAGTAATTATTAATTGGGGAAGTTCAGAAGAATATTATTTTTGATACTAGTAGTTTCATAGTAGATTCTATGTAACTTCCTTTCAGTATAATATTGATTAGTGAGTGGTGTGAAATGTGTTTATTGGTGTTAATTATGATCAGAAAACATGTAATTGAAAGTGAGTAATTATTAATTGGGGAAGTTCAGAAGTATATTATTTTTGATATTAGTAGTTTCATAGTAGATTCTTTGTAACTTCCTTAATGTATAATATTGATTAGTGAGTGTTGTGAAATGTGTTTATTGGTGTTAATTATGATCAGAAAACATGTAATTGAAAGTGAGTAATTATTAATTGGGGAAGTTCAGAAGTATATTATTTTTGATACTAGTAGTTTGAAAGTAGATTCTTTGTAACTTCCTTTCAGTATAATATTGATTAGTGAGTGGTGTGAAATGTGTTTATTGGTGTTAATTATGATCAGAAAACATGTAATTGAAAGTGAGTTATTATTAATTGGGGAAGTTCAGTTATATTCACATTCATACTAGTAGTTTCATAGTAGATTCTTTGTAACTTCCTTAATGTATAATATTGATTTGTGGGTGGTGTGAAATGTGTTTATTGGTGTTAATTATGATCAGAAAACATGTAATTGAAAGTGAGTAATTATTAATTGGGGAAGTTCAGAAGTATATTATTTTTGATACTAGTAGTTTCATAGTAGATTCTATGTAACTTCCTTAATGTATAATATTGATTAGTGAGTGGTGTGAAATGTGTTTATTGGTGTTAATTATGATGAGAAAACATGTAATTGAAAGTGAGTAATTATTAATTGGGGAAGTTCGGAAGTATATTATTTTTGATATTAGTAGTTTCATAGTAGATTCTTTGTAACTTCCCTAATGTATAATATTGATTAGTGAGTGGTGTGAAATGTGTTTATTGGTGTTAATTATGATGAGAAAACATGTAAATGAAAGTGAGTAATTATTAATTGGGGAAGTTCAGAAGTATATTATTTTTGATACTGTAATTTTGGAGTAGATTCTACGTAACTTCCTTTCAGTATAATATTGATTAGTGAGTGTTGTGAAATGTGTTTATTGGTGTTAATTATGATCAGAAAACATGTAATTGAAAGTGAGTAATTATTAAATGGGGAAGTTCAGAAGTATATTCAATTTGTTACTAGTAGTTTCATAGTAGATTCTTTGTAACTTCCTTAATGTATAATATTGATTAGTGAGTGTTGTGAAATGTGTTTATTGGTGTTAATTATGATCAGAAAACATGTAATTGAAAGTGAGTAATTATTAATTGGGGAAGTTCAGAAGTATGATATTTTTGATACTAGTAGTTTGAAAGTAGATTCTTTGTAACTTCCTTTCAGTATAATATTGATTAGTGAGTGGTGTGAAATGTGTTTATTGGTGTTAATTATGATCAGAAAACATGTAATTGAAAGTGAGTAATTATTAATTGGGGAAGTTCAGAAGTATATTCACATTCATACTAGTAGTTTCATAGTAGATTCTATGTAACTTCCTTAATGTATAATATTGATTAGTGAGTGTTTATTGGTGTTAATTATGATGAGAAAACATGTAATTGAAAGTGAGTATTTATCAAATGGGGAAGTTCAGTTATATTCACATTCATACTAGTAGTTTCATAGTAGATTCTTTGTAACTTCCTTAATGTATAATATTGATTAGTGAGTGGTGTGAAATGTGTTTATTGGTGTTAATTATGATGAGAAAACATGTAAATGAAAGTGAGTAATTATTAATTGGGGAAGTTCAGAAGTATATTATTTTTGATACTGTAATTTTGGAGTAGATTCTATGTAACTTCCTTAATGTATAATATTGATTTGTGAGTGTTGTGAAATGTGTTTATTGGTGTTAATTATGATCAGAAAACATGTAAATAAAAGTGAGTTATTATTAATTGGGGAAGTTCAGAAGTATATTATTTTTGATACTAGTAGTTTGAAAGTAGATTCTTTGTAACTTCCTTTCAGTATAATATTGATTAGTGAGTGGTGTGAAATGTGTTTATTGGTGTTAATTATGATCAGAAAACATGTAATTGAAAGTGAGTAATTATTAATTGGGGAAGTTCAGAAGTATATTCACATTCATACTAGTAGTTTCATAGTAGATTCTATGTAACTTCCTTAATGTATAATATTGATTAGTGAGTGTTTATTGGTGTTAATTATGATGAGAAAACATGTAATTGAAAGTGAGTATTTATCAAATGGGGAAGTTCAGTTATATTCACATTCATACTAGTAGTTTCATAGTAGATTCTTTGTAACTTCCTTAATGTATAATATTGATTAGTGAGTGGTGTGAAATGTGTTTATTGGTGTTAATTATGATGAGAAAACATGTAAATGAAAGTGAGTAATTATTAATTGGGGAAGTTCAGAAGTATATTATTTTTGATACTGTAATTTTGGAGTAGATTCTATGTAACTTCCTTAATGTATAATATTGATTTGTGAGTGTTGTGAAATGTGTTTATTGGTGTTAATTATGATCAGAAAACATGTAAATAAAAGTGAGTTATTATTAATTGGGGAAGTTCAGAAGTATATTATTTTTGATATTAGTAGTTTCATAGTAGATTCTTTGTAACTTCCTTAATGTATAATATTGATTAGTGAGTGTTGTGAAATGTGTTTATTGTTGTTAATTATGATGAGAAAACATGTAATTGAAAGTGAGTAATTATTAATTGGGGAAGTTCAGAAGTATATTATTTTTGTTACTAGTAGTTTCATAGTAGATTCTATGTAACTTCCTTAATGTATAATATTGATTAGTGAGTGTTGTGAAATGTGTTTATTGGTGTTAATTATGATCAGAAAACATGTAAATAAAAGTGAGTTATTATTAATTGGGGAAGTTCAGAAGTATATTATTTTTGATACTAGTAGTTTGAAAGTAGATTCTTTGTAACTTCCTTTCAGTATAATATTGATTAGTGAGTGGTGTGAAATGTGTTTATTGGTGTTAATTATGATCAGAAAACATGTAATTGAAAGTGAGTTATTATTAATTGGGGAAGTTCAGAAGTATATTCACATTCATACTAGTAGTTTCATAGTAGATTCTATGTAACTTCCTTAATGTATAATATTGATTAGTGAGTGTTTATTGGTGTTAATTATGATGAGAAAACATGTAATTGAAAGTGAGTATTTATCAAATGGGGAAGTTCAGTTATATTCACATTCATACTAGTAGTTTCATAGTAGATTCTTTGTAACTTCCTTAATGTATAATATTGATTAGTGAGTGGTGTGAAATGTGTTTATTGGTGTTAATTATGATCAGAAAACATGTAATTGAAAGTGAGTTATTATTAATTGGGGAAGTTCAGAAGTATATTATTTTTGATACTAGTAGTTTCATAGTAGATTCTATGTAACTTCCTTAATGTATAATATTGATTAGTGAGTGGTGTGAAATGTGTTTATTGGTGTTAATTATGATCAGAAAACATGTAATTATAAGTGAGTAATTATTAATTGGGGAAGTTCGGAAGTATATTATTTTTGATATTAGTAGTTTCATAGTAGATTCTTTGTAACTTCCCTAATGTATAATATTGATTTGTGAGTGGTGTGAAATGTGTTTATTGGTGTTAATTATGATGAGAAAACATGTAAATGAAAGTGAGTAATTATTAATTGGGGAAGTTCAGAAGTATATTATTTTTGATACTGTAATTTTGGAGTAGATTCTATGTAACTTCCTTAATGTATAATATTGATTAGTGAGTGGTGTGAAATGTGTTTATTGGTGTTAATTATGATCAGAAAACATGTAATTGAAAGTGAGTAATTATTAATTGGGGAAGTTCAGAAGTATATTATTTTTGATATTAGTAGTTTCATAGTAGATTCTTTGTAACTTCCTTAATGTATAATATTGATTAGTGAGTGTTGTGAAATGTGTTTATTGGTGTTAATTATGATCAGAAAACATGTAATTGAAAGTGAGTAATTATTAAATGGGGAAGTTCAGAAGTATATTATTTTTGATATTAGTAGTTTATAGTAGATTCTTTGTAACTTCCTTAATGTATAATATTGATTAGTGAGTGTTGTGAAATGTGTTTATTGGTGTTAATTATGATGAGAAAACATGTAATTGAAAGTGAGTAATTATTAATTGGGGAAGTTCAGAAGTATATTCAATTTGATACTAGTAGTTTGAAAATAAGTTCTATGTAACTTCCTTAATGTATAATATTGATTAGTGAGTGGTGTGAAATGTGTTTATTGGTGTTAATTATGATGAGAAAACATGTAATTGAAAGTGAGTAATTATTAAATGGGGAAGTTCAGAAGTATATTATTTTTGATATTAGTAGTTTATAGTAGATTCTTTGTAACTTCCTTAATGTATAATATTGATTAGTGAGTGGTGTGAAATGTGTTTATTGGTGTTAATTATGATGAGAAAACATGTAATTGAAAGTGAGTAATTATTAATTGGGGAAGTTCAGAAGTATATTCAATTTGATACTAGTAGTTTGAAAATAAGTTCTATGTAACTTCCTTAATGTATAATATTGATTAGTGAGTGGTGTGAAATGTGTTTATTGGTGTTAATTATGATCAGAAAACATGTAATTGAAAGTGAGTTATTATTAATTGGGGAAGTTCAGAAGTATATTATTTTTGATACTAGTAGTTTCATAGTAGATTCTATGTAACTTCCTTAATGTATAATATTGATTAGTGAGTGGTGTGAAATGTGTTTATTGGTGTTAATTATGATCAGAAAACATGTAATTGAAAGTGAGTAATTATTAATTGGGGAAGTTCAGAAGTATATTATTTTTGATACTAGTAGTTTCATAGTAGATTCTTTGTAACTTCCTTAATGTATAATATTGATTAGTGAGTGTTTATTGGTGTTAATTATGATGAGAAAACATGTAATTGAAAGTGAGTATTTATCAAATGGGGAAGTTCAGTTATATTCACATTCATACTAGTAGTTTCATAGTAGATTCTTTGTAACTTCCTTAATGTATAATATTGATTTGTGAGTGGTGTGAAATGTGTTTATTGGTGTTAATTATGATCAGAAAACATGTAATTGAAAGTGAGTAATTATTAATTGGGGAAGTTCAGAAGTATATTCAGATTCATACTAGTAGTTTGAAAGTAGATTCTTTGTAACTTCCTTAATGTATAATATTGATTTGTGAGTGGTGTGAAATGTGTTTATTGGTGTTAATTATGATCAGAAAACATGTAATTGAAAGTGAGTAATTATTAATTGGGGAAGTTCAGAAGTATATTCAGATTCATACTAGTAGTTTGAAAGTAGATTCTTTGTAACTTCCTTAATGTATAATATTGATTTGTGAGTGGTGTGAAATGTGTTTATTGGTGTTAATTATGATGAGAAAACATGTAATTGAAAGTGAGTAATTATTAATTGGGGAAGTTCAGAAGTATATTTTTTTTGATATTAGTAGTTTTAAAGTAGATTCTTTGTAACTTCCTTAATGTATAATATTGATTAGTGAGTGGTGTGAAATGTGTTTATTGGTGTTAATTATGATGAGAAAACATGTAATTGAAAGTGAGTAATTATTAATTGGGGAAGTTCGGAAGTATATTATTTTTGATATTAGTAGTTTCATAGTAGATTCTTTGTAACTTCCTTAATGTATAATATTGATTTGTGAGTGGTGTGAAATGTGTTTATTGGTGTTAATTATGATCAGAAAACATGTAATTGAAAGTGAGTAATTATTAATTGGGGAAGTTAATAAGTATGTTCACTTTGATACTAGTAGTTTGAAAGTAGATTCTTTGTAACTTCCTTTCAGTATAATATTGATTAGTGAGTGGTGTGAAATGTGTTTATTGGTGTTAATTATGATCAGAAAACATGTAATTGAAAGTGAGTAATTATTAATTGGGGAAGTTAATAAGTATATTATTTTTGATACTAGTAGTTTCAAAGTAGATTCTTTGTAACTTCCTTAATGTATAATATTGATTTGTGAGTGGTGTGAAATGTGTTTATTGGTGTTAATTATGATGAGAAAACATGTAATTGAAAGTGAGTAATTATTAATTGGGGAAGTTCGGAAGTATATTATTTTTGATACTAGTAGTTTCATAGTAGATTCTTTGTAACTTCCTTAATGTATAATATTGATTTGTGAGTGGTGTGAAATGTGTTTATTGGTGTTAATTATGATCAGAAAACATGTAATTGAAAGTGAGTAATTATTAATTGGGGAAGTTAATAAGTATGTTCACTTTGATACTAGTAGTTTCATAGTAGATTCTTTGTAACTTCCTTAATGTATAATATTGATTAGTGAGTGGTGTGAAATGTGTTTATTGGTGTTAATTATGATGAGAAAACATGTAATTGAAAGTGAGTAATTATTAATTGGGGAAGTTCAGAAGTATATTCACATTCATACTAGTAGTTTCATAGTAGATTCTATGTAACTTCCTTAATGTATAATATTGATTAGTGAGTGGTGTGAAATGTGTTTATTGGTGTTAATTATGATGAGAAAACATGTAATTGAAAGTGAGTAATTATTAATTGGGGAAGTTCGGAAGTATATTATTTTTGATACTAGTAGTTTCATAGTAGATTCTTTGTAACTTCCTTAATGTATAATATTGATTTGTGAGTGGTGTGAAATGTGTTTATTGGTGTTAATTATGATCAGAAAACATGTAATTGAAAGTGAGTAATTATTAATTGGGGAAGTTCACAAGTATATTCACTTTGATACTAGTAGTTTCATAGTAGATTCTTTGTAACTTCCTTAATGTATAATATTGATTAGTGAGTGGTGTGAAATGTGTTTATTGGTGTTAATTATGATGAGAAAACATGTAATTGAAAGTGAGTAATTATTAATTGGGGAAGTTCAGAAGTATATTATTTTCATACTAGTAGTTTCATAGTAGATTCTTTGTAACTTCCTTAATGTATAATATTGATTAGTGAGTGGTGTGAAATGTGTTTATTGGTGTTAATTATGATGAGAAAACATGTAATTGAAAGTGAGTAATTATTAATTGGGGAAGTTCGGAAGTATATTATTTTTGATACTAGTAGTTTCATAGTAGATTCTTTGTAACTTCCTTAATGTATAATATTGATTAGTGAGTGGTGTGAAATGTGTTTATTGGTGTTAATTATGATCAGAAAACATGTAATTGAAAGTGAGTAATTATTAATTGGGGAAGTTCTAAGTATGTTCACTTTGATACTAGTAGTTTCATAGTAGATTCTTTGTAACTTCCCTAATGTATAATATTGATTAGTGAGTGGTGTGAAATGTGTTTATTGGTGTTAATTATGATGAGAAAACATGTAATTGAAAGTGAGTAATTATCAATTGGGGAAGTTCAGAAGTATATTATTTTTGATACTAGTAGTTTCATAGTAGATTCTATGTAACTTCCTTAATGTATAATATTGATTAGTGAGTGGTGTGAAATGTGTTTATTGGTGTTAATTATGATCAGAAAACATGTAATTGAAAGTGAGTAATTATTAATTGGGGAAGTTCAGAAGTATATTATTTTTGATACTAGTAGTTTCATAGTAGATTCTTTGTAACTTCCTTAATGTATAATATTGATTAGTGAGTGGTGTGAAATGTGTTTATTGGTGTTAATTATGATCAGAAAACATGTAATTGAAAGTGAGTAATTATTAAATGGGGAAGTTCAGAAGTATATTATTTTTGATACTAGTAGTTTCATAGTAGATTCTTTGTAACTTCCTTAATGTATAATATTGATTAGTGAGTGGTGTGAAATGTGTTTATTGGTGTTAATTATGATGAGAAAACATGTAATTGAAAGTGAGTAATTATTAATTGGGGAAGTTCAGAAGTATATTCAATTTGATACTAGTAGTTTGAAAATAGATTCTATGTAACTTCCTTAATGTATAATATTGATTAGTGAGTGGTGTGAAATGTGTTTATTGGTGTTAATTATGATGAGAAAACATGTAATTGAAAGTGAGTAATTATTAAATGGGGAAGTTCAGAAGTATATTATTTTTGATACTAGTAGTTTCATAGTAGATTCTTTGTAACTTCCTTAATGTATAATATTGATTAGTGAGTGGTGTGAAATGTGTTTATTGGTGTTAATTATGATGAGAAAACATGTAATTGAAAGTGAGTAATTATTAATTGGGGAAGTTCAGAAGTATATTCAATTTGATACTAGTAGTTTGAAAGTAGATTCTATGTAACTTCCTTAATGTATAATATTGATTAGTGAGTGGTGTGAAATGTGTTTATTGGTGTTAATTATGATCAGAAAACATGTAATTGAAAGTGAGTAATTATTAATTGGGGAAGTTCAGAAGTATATTATTTTTGATACTAGTAGTTTCATAGTAGATTCTATGTAACTTCCTTAATGTATAATATTGATTAGTGAGTGGTGTGAAATGTGTTTATTGGTGTTAATTATGATCAGAAAACATGTAATTGAAAGTGAGTAATTATTAATTGGGGAAGTTCAGAAGTATATTATTTTTGATACTAGTAGTTTCATAGTAGATTCTTTGTAACTTCCTTAATGTATAATATTGATTAGTGAGTGGTGTGAAATGTGTTTATTGGTGTTAATTATGATGAGAAAACATGTAATTGAAAGTGAGTAATTATTAATTGGGGAAGTTCAGTTATATTCACATTGATACTAGTAGTTTCATAGTAGATTCTTTGTAACTTCCTTAATGTATAATATTGATTTGTGAGTGGTGTGAAATGTGTTTATTGGTGTTAATTATGATCAGAAAACATGTAATTGAAAGTGAGTAATTATTAATTGGGGAAGTTCAGAAGTATATTCAGATTTGATACTAGTAGTTTGAAAGTAGATTCTTTGTAACTTCCTTAATGTATAATATTGATTTGTGAGTGGTGTGAAATGTGTTTATTGGTGTTAATTATGATCAGAAAACATGTAATTGAAAGTGAGTAATTATTAATTGGGGAAGTTCAGAAGTATATTATTTTTGATACTAGTAGTTTCATAGTAGATTCTTTGTAACTTCCTTAATGTATAATATTGATTTGTGAGTGGTGTGAAATGTGTTTATTGGTGTTAATTATGATGAGAAAACATGTAATTGAAAGTGAGTAATTATTAATTGGGGAAGTTCAGAAGTATATTTTTTTTGATACTAGTAGTTTTAAAGTAGATTCTTTGTAACTTCCTTAATGTATAATATTGATTAGTGAGTGGTGTGAAATGTGTTTATTGGTGTTAATTATGATGAGAAAACATGTAATTGAAAGTGAGTAATTATTAATTGGGGAAGTTCGGAAGTATATTATTTTTGATACTAGTAGTTTCATAGTAGATTCTTTGTAACTTCCTTAATGTATAATATTGATTAGTGAGTGGTGTGAAATGTGTTTATTGGTGTTAATTATGATCAGAAAACATGTAATTGAAAGTGAGTAATTATTAATTGGGGAAGTTCAGAAGTATATTCACTTTGATACTAGTAGTTTGAAAGTAGATTCTTTGTAACTTCCTTAATGTATAATATTGATTAGTGAGTGGTGTGAAATGTGTTTATTGGTGTTAATTATGATCAGAAAACATGTAATTGAAAGTGAGTAATTATTAATTGGGGAAGTTCATAAGTATATTATTTTTGATACTAGTAGTTTGAAAGTAGATTCTTTGTAACTTCCTTAATGTATAATATTGATTAGTGAGTGGTGTGAAATGTGTTTATTGGTGTTAATTATGATGAGAAAACATGTAATTGAAAGTGAGTAATTATTAATTGGGGAAGTTCAGAAGTATATTATTTTTGATACTAGTAGTTTTAAAGTAGATTCTTTGTAACTTCCTTAATGTATAATATTGATTAGTGAGTGGTGTGAAATGTGTTTATTGGTGTTAATTATGATGAGAAAACATGTAATTGAAAGTGAGTAATTATCAAATGGGGAAGTTCAGAAGTATATTCACATTCATACTAGTAGTTTCATAGTAGATTCTTTGTAACTTCCTTAATGTATAATATTGATTTGTGAGTGGTGTGAAATGTGTTTATTGGTGTTAATTATGATCAGAAAACATGTAATTGAAAGTGAGTAATTATTAATTGGGGAAGTTAATAAGTATGTTCACTTTGATACTAGTAGTTTCATAGTAGATTCTTTGTAACTTCCTTAATGTATAATATTGATTAGTGAGTGTTGTGAAATGTGTTTATTGGTGTTAATTATGATGAGAAAACATGTAATTGAAAGTGAGTAATTATTAATTGGGGAAGTTCAGAAGTATATTCAGATTCATACTAGTAGTTTGAAAGTAGATTCTTTGTAACTTCCTTAATGTATAATATTGATTAGTGAGTGGTGTGAAATGTGTTTATTGGTGTTAATTATGATGAGAAAACATGTAATTGAAAGTGAGTAATTATTAATTGGGGAAGTTCGGAAGTATATTATTTTTGATACTAGTAGTTTATAGTAGATTCTTTGTAACTTCCTTAATGTATAATATTGATTAGTGAGTGGTGTGAAATGTGTTTATTGGTGTTAATTATGATCAGAAAACATGTAATTGAAAGTGAGTAATTATTAATTGGGGAAGTTAATAAGTATGTTCACTTTGATACTAGTAGTTTCATAGTAGATTCTATGTAACTTCCTTAATGTATAATATTGATTAGTGAGTGGTGTGAAATGTGTTTATTGGTGTTAATTATGATGAGAAAACATGTAATTGAAAGTGAGTATTTATTAAATGGGGAAGTTCAGTTATATTCACATTCATACTAGTAGTTTCATAGTAGATTCTTTGTAACTTCCTTAATGTATAATATTGATTTGTGAGTGGTGTGAAATGTGTTTATTGGTGTTAATTATGATCAGAAAACATGTAATTGAAAGTGAGTAATTATTAATTGGGGAAGTTCAGAAGTATTTTCACTTTGATACTAGTAGTTTGAAAGTAGATTCTTTGTAACTTCCTTAATGTATAATATTGATTAGTGAGTGGTGTGAAATGTGTTTATTGGTGTTAATTATGATCAGAAAACATGTAATTGAAAGTGAGTAATTATTAATTGGGGAAGTTCAGAAGTATATTATTTTTGATACTAGTAGTTTCAAAGTAGATTCTTTGTAACTTCCTTAATGTATAATATTGATTAGTGAGTGGTGTGAAATGTGTTTATTGGTGTTAATTATGATCAGAAAACATGTAATTGAAAGTGAGTAATTATTAATTGGGGAAGTTCAGAAGTATATTATTTTTGATACTAGTAGTTTCATAGTAGATTCTATGTAACTTCCTTAATGTATAATATTGATTAGTGAGTGGTGTGAAATGTGTTTATTGGTGTTAATTATGATCAGAAAACATGTAATTGAAAGTGAGTAATTATTAATTGGGGAAGTTCAGAAGTATATTATTTTTGATATTAGTAGTTTCATAGTAGATTCTTTGTAACTTCCTTTCAGTATAATATTGATTAGTGAGTGGTGTGAAATGTGTTTATTGGTGTTAATTATGATGAGAAAACATGTAATTGAAAGTGAGTAATTATCAAATGGGGAAGTTCAGAAGTATATTATTTTTGATATTAGTAGTTTCATAGTAGATTCTTTGTAACTTCCTTTCATGTATAATATTGATTAGTGAGTGGTGTGAAATGTGTTTATTGGTGTTAATTATGATGAGAAAACATGTAATTGAAAGTGAGTAATTATTAATTGGGGAAGTTCGGAAGTATATTATTTTTGATATTAGTAGTTTATAGTAGATTCTTTGTAACTTCCTTAATGTATAATATTGATTAGTGAGTGGTGTGAAATGTGTTTATTGGTGTTAATTATGATCAGAAAACATGTAATTGAAAGTGAGTAATTATTAATTGGGGAAGTTCAGAAGTATGTTCACTTTAATACTAGTAGTTTCATAGTAGATTCTATGTAACTTCCTTAATGTATAATATTGATTTGTGAGTGGTGTGAAATGTGTTTATTGGTGTTAATTATGATCAGAAAACATGTAATTGAAAGTGAGTAATTATTAATTGGGGAAGTTCAGAAGTATCTTCACTTTGATACTAGTAGTTTCATAGTAGATTCTTTGTAACTTCCTTAATGTATATAATTGATTGGTGAGTGGTGTGAAATGTGTTTATTGGTGTTAATTATGATCAGAAAACATGTAATTGAAAGTGAGTAATTATTAATTGGGGAAGTTCACAAGTATATTCACTTTGATACTATTAGTTTCATAGTAGATTCTTTGTAACTTCCTTAATGTATAATATTGATTAGTGAGTGGTGTGAAATGTGTTTATTGGTGTTAATTATGATGAGAAAACATGTAAATGAAAGTGAGTTATTATTAATTGGCGAAGTTCAGAAGTATATTCACATTCATACTAGTAGTTTCATAGTAGATTCTATGTAACTTCCTTAATGTATAATATTGATTAGTGAGTGTTTATTGGTGTTAATTATGATGAGAAAACATGTAATTGAAAGTGAGTATTTATCAAATGGGGAAGTTCAGTTATATTCACATTCATACTAGTAGTTTCATAGTAGATTCTTTGTAACTTCCTTAATGTATAATATTGATTTGTGAGTGGTGTGAAATGTGTTTATTGGTGTTAATTATGATGAGAAAACATGTAATTGAAAGTGAGTAATTATTAATTGGGGAAGTTCAGAAGTATATTCACATTCATACTATTAGTTTCATAGTAGATTCTTTGTAACTTATAATTTCATTACTTTGATTTTCTTAATTGTATAAAGGTTATTTTATTTTAGGCTTAAAATTACTCTGGCATCTTATCCATCCAAAAAATATTTATTTTTTATTTTTTATTATCTTAATTTTTTTTTATTAATTTTTTATTTTTTATATTTATTGTTTTGATCTTATCTTGGTCAATATTTTTTTTTTTTTTTTTTTTTGCTGATTTTATTGGTTTTTTTTTGACCTAAAACCTTAATAAAATAAATATTTTTGAGTATTAATTAAAGGACGACTTTATTTTTATATAAATGTTTCTTTCTGTTTTTAGAAATATTTTTTAGGATTTGAAGTGCTTTTTATGAAGATGCTTGAGATCTTTAAGAGATCTTGCTTTAAATTTATTTCGTCGTCTTGGATGCAACTTGCTTTTCGGATATTCATTTCTGTTGTGCTCTGTTTTTTTGACACTTTATAGATATCTAGAGAATTTTTTTATTTTTTAGGATTTTTAGACTCTTAATTTTTGTCGTTGAGAGATAAAACTTTTTATTGAGACGTACTTTGCAAGTATATATTGACATGATATTGGATATGAAAGGAATTTTGACCTAACACTTAAGCGTTTCTTTAGACTAGAAATTTTAAGCTTAAATTAATAATCTTATTTAGTAAAAATAAAGAGAATTATATGTCATTTTTTTCTTTCTGGTTAAGATTGACATGTTTTTAGCTATTCGGTTTTTTTTAAATATTTTGATTTAGTTTTTACATTTTTACTGGAGTATTTTTTTCTTTTTTGAAAATCTTATTTTTATTAATTCTACTCTTCTTAAAAAACAAACGTTAATTTTTTTTCGAATAAGACTTAAAATTGCATGTCTCAATACGATTATTCTTTTATGAGAAGATTAGATATTAAGTTTTATAAAAGGCTAAGAGGAGGTTGTCCACCGAAATAACTTAATGAATTAAAAGGCTTTACTAATAATTTAGATTCTAGTTTTTAAGAAAAAAAAAAATTGATTAATTTTTCTTAAGATTAAACCATTTTAAACTCACTCGAATCAACGAGTATTTTGAATGACGCTCCTAATGAAGCTAATGTCTTTCTTGATTTATCTGAAAGAGAAAACATATTTTAATAATAGATATAAAAAACTGATAAGATTCTAGCTTTTTCTAAACTTTAGAATATTTAAAGAACAACAAGTTAATAAGAAAATTATAAGATTTAAAAAAATAAGATTAAACGATCTAAAACTGTTAAATGCAATATAGTTAAAAAAAATTATAGATCAAATTATTATTATAAAAATAAGAAAAAAGAAAATATTAATAGAAGTATTTTTTATAAAAAAAAATAAGTTCTTTTGGATTAAAAAAACTTTTAAAAGAATATATAAATTTGAAATTAAATTTAAGAAAGAATCTAAACCGATTTTTAGAATAAAATTAGGTAGACTTAAGTTATTGATGAGTAAACTTATAAAAATTTTTAATAAATCTAATAGCTCTAAAAAGTAAAAATATAACTCAAATAGACAAATTCAAATGAGCCAATAGTTTTTAATTAAAAAAATATTTAAACAACAGAGTAATTAGATGAGTTGGCTAAAAATGTTTTAAATGAATTAAAGATAAATTACTAATAATTTTTTCAAGTTTAGAATGAAAAAATTTGACGACATGAATTTATATATGCTTCTGGATTTTAATATTTTACTCGTGCTTTAGAAAATGTAAATATTTATAAATGTCTGGGTTGTGAAGAAACTCAAATAAAAGATAGAAATATTGAAAATTAATTTTGCTTACGATGTTAAAAAGAATTTAAAAATAAAAAATGCAAATTATGTAAAGCAAAAATGATTTGAAATTTTGATAATTAATTTAAAAAGTGTTCTAATATAAAATGTCAATAAATTTTCTTTTTTAGATTTGGAAATGAAAACAATATGACACCTAATGAAATATTTTTAGAACTAGGTGATTTAAATGAAATTGAGCAATTATTAATTGCTAGAAGCGATGCATAATTGCAAATAATTTTTTAAGATAATTTAAGATAATAAAATAATGGGCAAATTTTAACAATTAATAAAAATTTATTTATCTTATCAAAAAATTTGCCACGTAATTTAGAAGAAGTAGAAATTTTATAGATTATTGTCGGAAAAAATTAATAAGCTTTTAAAGGGGATATCTGTTGAATAAAATTAGAATAATGAAGCTAATGATTAATAAAAAATAATAAAGCATTTTAAGATTGCGTTTTTAATTAGAAATTTATAAATCTTTTAAAAATTAATAATTAGTAAATTTTAGGTTAATGTATTTTTTTAAATGAATAATAAGATTATGAAGAAATTTAATAATTAATAAAGTAATATTAAGATTTTTAAGAACAAAAAGAAGATATTAAAATTTCAAAGATTCAAAAAAATTAAATAGATTTAGAATTTTATTAAAATTTTAAGACTAAATATAACTATTTGAAATAAAAACAAATAGTATCAGATAAAAAAAATGAATCAGCTTAAAATATTAACGAGAAAAAAGAAAAAATAGAAAAAAATTAAGAGATTAAAAATAACTAAAGTTCATAAAATATTATTTTAACAGAAAAAAATAATCAAATTTATTAAAATTTAGTGCATTCCATTTAAGAGAATAAAATAAAATAATCAACTCATAAAGAAAACGGTGTAAATTTCGATTAATTTGCAGTTAAATCAACAATTATTAATCAAGTTGGATTGAAAAATTTATAAAAAATCAAATAAAGTTTTTTATCTGAATAAGAATAATTAAATTTTAAAAATTCATAAGCAATTTTTTCAACATAAAATATAGCAACAATGTTATTTCCTTTTCTATTTCCATAAGGATTAGGAGACCCAACAAGTTAAAATAGATTAATAGAAGTTGATTATTTAGAGGCTTTTAATCATTTAATTTGATATAATTTCGAAAAAAAGAATAAAAATACATTTAGATTTAAATTTGCTTAAAATTATAGATTTTTGTAATTTGTATTTAATTTTAAACATAACTGAATGATCGAAAAACAATTAAGCTTGTATATTAAAACATAATAATTAAATTAAAATTTTACATTGGAATAACTTAAATAATTATTAAAATAAGATTTTCAAAAATATTCGAATGAAATTTTTAGTTACAAAAATAAAATTTTAGGAAGTAAAAATTTCTGAAAAACAAAAAATATCGAATTGATGTAATTGTAAAAAGTAAAAGGACCTCCAACTTTATTTATAACTTTAACATATGCTAATTTATGATAACCGTTTCTATTTAAAAATGTTTTTAGTTTAAATAAATCTTAATAAGAATCACTTACTAAAAAATAAAGATTTTAATTAACTTAAAATAATCCGCATTTAGTTAGTAGGTATTTTGATATTTTAGTATAATTAATTTTAAATACCTTATAATAATGATTCGAAATAGATTGGTTTTGATTTAAATTTGAATAACAGAATAGAACACCAGAACATATTCATTTATTAATAAAATTAAAAAACTGCTTAGATTGTTTTGAATAAACCTAATTTGTTATTTAAGGAAAAGAAGCTGAAATTTGCTTAAAATAATTCGAAATAAATAATTTAATAAAAATTTAATAAAAACATTTGAGTAAAGAAGAAGATCAGCATATTAATAATTTAAAAGAATTAATAAAGAAAAAGGATATAGCTAAATTAAAGCTAGAAAATTTCTATGACTTTTTATTTGATTCTGAAGTACCAATTAAAATGAAAAAAAATTATAAAAGTATTAAAAAAATAAATCCTTGCATAGAATAATTTAATAATGTTTAAGTTTAAAATAGAGATTAAGATTTATTTAATATTTTATAATTTGTTTAGAAACATAAATGCAATGATAAATGTTTGAAAAATAAAGAAGAAAAATAAAAATGTAAATGAAGAGTTCCATTAAAAAATAATAAAAAAACTGAATTAGTAATTGAAGTTAATACAAATAAAAACAAAAAATTTAGTAGTAAATATAATATATATTTTTTAACAAAAAGTAATTAAAAAAATATATTACCTTTTTTAAGACCTTTGTTGTAATTTTGAAGAGCTAATTGTAACGTTTAATTAATTTTATAAGAAAATTAAATAGAATAATATTTATTTAAGTTTAATAAAGAAACAAAAATAACAGAAACATGATAATAGCTATTTATTAATATTTAATTAAAAGAAAATTAAAACTTGTAATAAATTTTTAAATAAAATTTAATTAACTAAAGTGAGTAAAAAGATTATAGTATTCCCGAAATAATGCGAAATTTAGACAAACGTAAGCATTATGGTTGTTCCCACTAAATAATAAAATTAAATTGAGAAAACATAAAATAGATTAATTTAAAAAAATGAAGAAAATACATGAAATTAAACAATAATTAAACTGCAAATGATTATAATTAAAGCAATAATAATTCTTTGATTTTAAGAAAAACAATTATCGATTACTATGCTTAAAGAATGTAAACTTAATATATACCAACTTAATTTAAAAATTCTTAAAAATTTGCAAGTTTAGAACAAATGACATGTTACGAGTTTTGCATAAACTTTTAAATTAAAAATAAAAAAATAGTATAAAGAAAAAAAAATTTTGATAAAATAATAGTGTTACCTATGCCATATATTTAAGAAAATAATAATGATTAACATACTTAAAGTTAAATAGCTTAAAGAAATATATTATTATTTAAAGCTTGAAAACTACAAGATTGTTAAAACTTATATGAAAATAATAATTTAACTCAAGAATAAAAAATTTAATTATGAAGTTAATACGAAAATAGTCAGTAGTTTTAAAAATTTAAGTTCAATTATCCATACCTATTTTAAACATAATATTAAAATTTTGTATAAAAAACATTTAATAATATTTGCTAGAAAATAGAAGAAAATACCTATTAAAAAATAGATTTGATGGATGAAGAAAAGTTATAAAATTTTTTAATATGTTCTGAATTTTAAAATTTTGGTTTGAAATTATCAAAAGAAGTAAATGAGTAAAAAACATAATATGATTACTAAAAAATGCTTAAAAAATAAAATTGAATTTAAAAATAGAAAAATAAATAATAAAAATTAACTCAATTTATAGTAGAAGACATTATATAATTATCAGAAAGTTAATAGCTCACTATATAATATATTTAAAAATGCATATAGAATAAAATTTAATGTAAATTATTATTACTAGGATCCGCTGGTACTGGAAAATCATTTTTAATTAAACAAATAGAATAAATTTTAATGAAAAATGAACTAATAAAATGTGCAACAACTGGTAAAGCTGCAAAAGCAATTGACGGAGTTACTGTATACTCTTTACTTAATCTGCCAATAACTTCTAAATTTAAAGATTTAACATAAAAAGTAATTAAAGAAAAATAAAATTAATTAAGAAATATAAATTGAATAATAATAGATGAAATAAGCATGCTCAGTACTTAATAATGATTTTAAATTGAAAAAAGACTATAATAAATAAATGAAAATGAAAAAGATTATGGAGGTTTTAATATAATTTTTGTCGGGGATTTTGCTCAGTTACCTCCAGTAAAAGGTAAGTCAATATTCTCAATATAATAAAATGAAAAAAATAAACAAAAAGATATAGAAGGATTCATTACATTTAAAAAATTAAATGCTGTAGTATTTCTGGAATAATAATTGCGATAAAAGGATTCATTTTTTATAACAAATCTTAATAAGATAAGAAATGGTGAAATTGATAAAGATTTATATAACTATTTATAAGAAAGTTTTTAGCAAATAAGTAATTTAGAAGAATTTTAAAATCAAACTTGTGTTTTTAGTATGAGAAAGGAAACATAGTCTCATAATTTAAAAATATTATAAAGTTTAAATAAACCAATTTTTTGTATCAAATCTGAAGATATAGGAAAAATTTAAATGAATTATTAAAATTTATTACAAGGACTTGAAAAATATTTATTTTTAAGTATTAATTCTTGAATTATGCTAACTGAAAATATAAATACTAAATCTGGATTAATAAATGGAGCCACAGGATTCATACGAGATATAATTTGATAAGACAAGAATTAATTTTAACATTAATTACCATTATGTCTTTTAATAGAATTTGAAAATTATAAAGGCACATCATTAAAATAATTAACTAAATTTAAAAACAAAAATAAAAAATTTAATAATTTAGTACCAATATTTCCTGTTAAACATAGCTTTATGCTCGATGAAATTTAATATCATAGAAAATAATTTCCTTTAATATTATGTTATGCATAAACTATTCATAAATGTTAAGGAACTACCATTGAAAAAAAATGTTTCATTGATATTGGAAATAAAGAGTTTAGTACAGGCTAAACATACGTAGCTATTTCAAGAGTTAAAAACAAATAGCTTTTACAATTAAAATAATTTACATTTAAAAGACTTTTGAGTATAAAAAATACGAAAAACTTTGATTAGAGAATTTAATTTGAAAATTTATTAAGAAATTAATATGAGAAATTAAAAAATAACTTTGAAGAAATAATTCAATAAATACAAATTTAAGAATATTAAAACTTTAAAAATAGTAAATTTTTCTATAATTATGGAATAATAAACAACTTTACATAGTCTAATGATTATATAAATTAGTAAAAATAGGTAAGTTAATATAAAAAAACTACAATAACTTATGAAAACAACGATGATTGCTTTTTAATTAAATAGGAGTTAAAGAAATAACTAATAAATTTAGAAGATTATTTAAATTAAAAAAAGAAATAAAAGAAAGAAAAGGAAGATAAAATAGATTTCTTTTAAGACTTTAACCAAAGTCAATAAAATTTAAGATAAAGCTTCTTAAAAAGTTAATAATCCTAAAATTTGAATATAGAAACTGAAATTGTTTAAGAAGCACTTGTAAAACAAAACTAATTTTTGAAAAGATAAAAATCTATATAAAATAATAATTTTTAAGATGTTAATAAAAAATATGAAACTTATTCAGAAGAATATAATAAAGTAAATAAAAAAATAAACTAACAATAATAATAATAACTTGATAATCTAGAAAATTAATTTATAAGATTTTATAATCCAAATTATTGATGCTGATTAAATTCGTTTATCGCAATTCTATACAATTTAGATAAATTTAAAACCAGATTCTTATAATTCTAAAATATAAATTAGTCAGAAATTTTTTAATTAATTTTAGAATGTTTTAGATTAGAAAATGTAAAAATATGATTCTTATCCAACTTAAAATAATGAATATGTAATGCATGTTAAGATTTTAATTCAGAATAATAATAAGATTAATAAGAAGCAATTTTTTTCATCTTTAAATAATTAAGTTTGTCTTTTGGAGAGACGCTTAACTTATTTTTAAAATATTAAGATATTTAATTTGATAATTAACAAATTCTAGAAATAACAATTTTTTAATATGTTTAAGATTGAGAAAATTATAAAAAAGAAATAAATAGTCCTATGATTGATTAATTTGCATTACTTTTTTTAAATACTACTTAATGTTAATAATGCAACTAAAGTTAAAATATTATATATTCTTCTTATTTTTGAAATTTACCAACAATAGAATATATTTGCGAAAATAATATAAATGATCAAGATATAACTTTAAAAAATTTAATCGATTTTGAATAATAAGCTAAGGATTTAAAGAGTGATTAAAATTGAAAATGTGATAATTTAAACTTTTAGCATAATTAATAAACAAATAATGCTATACAAGCAACAAAATTGTTATAAGTAGGAGAATATATTATAATAACTATTTATAGAACAAAGCAAATAGAGTAAAATTAATAAAAAATTTAAAACAAAATTTAATATAATTAATTTCTTGATTTAACAAACCTAGCAAAATTAGATTAAAGATAATAAAATTAAGTATCAGTTTAACCAAATATATATAAACTGAAAGCAACAGTTTATCATGAAGGAGAAACTTTAAATGCAGGACATTACTATTCTTATATTATCGGTTAAAATAATTTTTTCTTTAAAATAAACGATCACCATAAAATTAAAAAGGTAAGTTTCGAAGAGATGTAAGAAAAAGATAAAAACTAAGTAGTAATTTTAATTTATGAAAAATCTCAATAAATTCTATAAAATTCCATAAAATTTTAAAAAATTGACGCAAATAGATAAATAATGACAAGAAATTTAAAAAGAAAATCATAAGAACCATCAAATTAAATTCTAAAGAAAGCTAAAAGAGGTAAGTTTATAATTATTCAGATTTGCTTTGAGTAAACCGAAGATGAAAAAAACAAGGATAAACTTTGTAATTATTTTAAAAAATTTAACTTACGCTTTATAATAAAAAATTCTGTATTTCTAATTTACTTATATTACAATTTAAATTATCGAAAATATATACTTTATCGTAACATTAAGCTCAATAATATTTTTTAAACTTTGTCCTTAAAAAAATTTTATATTTAGCAGTTAAACTATTTAAAAATTTTATTTAAAATTAATATTTGTCTTGTTTATTTCAAATATTTATTTAATCAAAAAAAACTTTACAAGCATAAAAAAGCTTTCTTATAAATTAAAGTCTTCCTTTTCACTTAAAATTATAGGCAAGTATATAAAATACTTGATTTGAATTTTAAAACCTTTAGCTATTTAGCAATTTATATGTAAATTATACCTTAATTTATAAGCAAATATATTGATAAATAAAATAGTTTTTACATGAAAAAGTTTGCAAATTCTTTAAACAAAACTTTGTATTTTAAAATATGCAGATAATTTTTTTTTAATTATTTTTTTAATTTTAATAAAAAAGTAAAATTTTTTAAAGTTATTCACTTTTCTATTACAACTTCATACTTGATTCAGGCAATCTAAAATTTTTGATTATCCCCTATTGATCTACTTATTGGATTTCAAAATCTTCTTTAAATTTTTTTGATTTTTATAAACTTTATAATTAACTTTGTTCTAATTTTCTTTTTTGGCTTTGCTTTTTTTTTTAATGTTACAAACTTTTTTATATTTCTTCCAGATGTTCGCTTATAGTCTTAATATGATATATCAAACTTTCAACTGTCTTTAAATTTTATTCAATAAAGGGATCTGGATCTTAAGAATTCTTTATAGAGTTTTCTTCTTATTTATCTATTTGTTCTTATTTTAGTTCTTTTTGTTTCTGAAGATTATATTCTATCACATAGTTTTCTCATCATTTTTCTTCTTCTTCATCAAGGCTAAAATCCTAATCACTTTACTATAATTCTGTTGCTTTTTAAAGATCTTTATAACTTGTTTTATTCTAAGAATTTGATAAGTTTATTTTTAAATTTTCTTCTTTTTCTTATTAAGCTTATTAAGATTTTTATTTATTTTCAAGTTATTTGAAATTTTATGATTTTTTTTCTTAAATCCTATTTTCTTAATTTGAATTTACTAGATCTATTTAAAATATTTAGCTTTCAGAATTGGTAAGAATTTAATATCGGCATTATAATTCTTTAATTATTCGGTTAGATCGTCTTAACAACATTTTATTTTTTTCTTTTTAAAATTTATTTATATATTCGATGAACCATTCGAAATCCTTCTTAGATTCAAGTGCTTAAAATGATTATTCTAAAATTCAAGAAAATGTTCTTTATTTATGTTTACTCTTTTAGCATCAATCTCAAAGTTCTTAAAAAACAAAATTCACATTAACATAACGTATCATTTTATTTATAAACATTTTAAATATTTTTTTCTCTTCATCTTCATTTGATATTCTTAGAATCATGCAAATCTTTAAAATATATAAAGTATTTAACTCACAGTATTTTTTATAATCTTTTATCTGATTATTAAACATTGCTATTATTTTATTATTGTATTTTGAACTTAATAAAAAAATGATTATTCCGCTTTCAGTTAAATCTAAATTTGCAATCTCTTTTTAAGCTTTCCTTTGAAAAATTTAAATCAAAAATTCTTCAAATGTCTAAAATTATTCCTGATTTGAAAAGTTTTCTTTCTAAAAGTAACTCATAAACAGCTCTTTCTCCTTCTATATACTCAAGAACTAAGAAATCTCATTCTACTAACTTTTTGTCAATCTATACATTTATTAATAAATTAACTTTCGCTTAAATATGTAATTTGAAAATTTAAATTTAGTAAATAGACCGCGTTTCATTCTTATTTTAAAAAAGATTTTCAAAAAAACACATTGAAAAAACTTAAATTTAAAAGTATTAAAATAAAGACATTCAAAGAATTAAATAAATCTAAAAAGAATTTTTAATCATTTAAATAAGAAAAACCTTAATAAAATAAAAATAGTTGGTTATAAATTAAACTACACTTTATAAAATATTATAAGACATGAAAATAAAAAATTGATTTAAAAAAAACTAGTAGTTGCAAAGAATCAAGCTAAAATCAAGTCGAATACAAAGTAAAGGTATTCGTTTATCCTCTATTTATTTCCTATATACACTTTTCACTACCTTTTCTTATTTTCATCAAATATACATTTATATTCTAATACCATCTTCTTATCACCCACTATTTTTTATATTCATTTTCATTTTTATCATTTTATACTCACTTTTTTATAAGTCAAACATACCCTATTTTTTTACATACTCCACAAATCTTTTTTTACACCCAAACTTTTTCTTAAACATTCTCCTTTTTCTATTCAATACATCCACCATCATTTATAATCACATTTTACACATTTCCTATTCTCTACATCATTTCTACTCCCAAAATTTCACATTTACAAATTTTACACATAAACATATTCCTAAAAATACACGATAACTTTTTCTTAAACTACGACCGTTATCAATCTTATCGATCAACCATCATTTATCATATCATTTTATATATTTCCTATTCTCTACATCATTTCTGGTACGTTCGGAAAAACCTTTTGGATCAACGACTTTTTTATCAATATATTTTTTCGACCTTCAAAATTTATATGTCTCACCCGGGCATTGTGAATGCCAATATACTTATATATCTTTATTCCTTTCAGGAATAAATCTATATAAGTTAGATAAACGCGCGCGCGAGGTCTGTTTTATATCTTACATTTACTTTTATCTTTTTTCCCTTCACACCTTATATTTTTCCAACCTATTTTTTACACTTCATTTTTTTACACTCTATGTCTATCAACTATATTTTACTTTATAAACACATTTTTATACACAAATCACTATTTCCATCTCATTCACTTTTTTTCATCATATCAAAAATTTCCCGTTTATCCTCTATTTATTTCCTATATACACTTTTCACTACCTTTTCTTATTTTCATCAAATATACATTTATATTCTAATACCATCTTCTTATCACCCACTATTTTTTATATTCATTTTCATTTTTATCATTTTATACTCACTTTTTTATAAGTCAAACATACCCTATTTTTTTACATACTCCACAAATCTTTTTTTACACCCAAACTTTTTCTTAAACATTCTCCTTTTTCTATTCAATACATCCACCATCATTTATAATCACATTTTACACATTTCCTATTCTCTACATCATTTCTACTCCCAAAATTTCACATTTACAAATTTTACACATAAACATATTCCTAAAAATACACGATAACTTTTTCTTAAACTACGACCGTTATCAATCTTATCGATCAACCATCATTTATCATATCATTTTATATATTTCCTATTCTCTACATCATTTCTGGTACGTTCGGAAAAACCTTTTGGATCAACGACTTTTTTATCAATATATTTTTTCGACCTTCAAAATTTATATGTCTCACCCGGGCATTGTGAATGCCAATATACTTATATATCTTTATTCCTTTCAGGAATAAATCTATATAAGTTAGATAAACGCGCGCGCGAGGTCTGTTTTATATCTTACATTTACTTTTATCTTTTTTCCCTTCACACCTTATATTTTTCCAACCTATTTTTTACACTTCATTTTTTTACACTCTATGTCTATCAACTATATTTTACTTTATAAACACATTTTTATACACAAATCACTATTTCCATCTCATTCACTTTTTTTCATCATATCAAAAATTTCCCGTTTATCCTCTATTTATTTCCTATATACACTTTTCACTACCTTTTCTTATTTTCATCAAATATACATTTATATTCTAATACCATCTTCTTATCACCCACTATTTTTTATATTCATTTTCATTTTTATCATTTTATACTCACTTTTTTATAAGTCAAACATACCCTATTTTTTTACATACTCCACAAATCTTTTTTTACACCCAAACTTTTTCTTAAACATTCTCCTTTTTCTATTCAATACATCCACCATCATTTATAATCACATTTTACACATTTCCTATTCTCTACATCATTTCTACTCCCAAAATTTCACATTTACAAATTTTACACATAAACATATTCCTAAAAATACACGATAACTTTTTCTTAAACTACGACCGTTATCAATCTTATCGATCAACCATCATTTATCATATCATTTTATATATTTCCTATTCTCTACATCATTTCTGGTACGTTCGGAAAAACCTTTTGGATCAACGACTTTTTTATCAATATATTTTTTCGACCTTCAAAATTTATATGTCTCACCCGGGCATTGTGAATGCCAATATACTTATATATCTTTATTCCTTTCAGGAATAAATCTATATAAGTTAGATAAACGCGCGCGCGAGGTCTGTTTTATATCTTACATTTACTTTTATCTTTTTTCCCTTCACACCTTATATTTTTCCAACCTATTTTTTACACTTCATTTTTTTACACTCTATGTCTATCAACTATATTTTACTTTATAAACACATTTTTATACACAAATCACTATTTCCATCTCATTCACTTTTTTTCATCATATCAAAAATTTCCCGTTTATCCTCTATTTATTTCCTATATACACTTTTCACTACCTTTTCTTATTTTCATCAAATATACATTTATATTCTAATACCATCTTCTTATCACCCACTATTTTTTATATTCATTTTCATTTTTATCATTTTATACTCACTTTTTTATAAGTCAAACATACCCTATTTTTTTACATACTCCACAAATCTTTTTTTACACCCAAACTTTTTCTTAAACATTCTCCTTTTTCTATTCAATACATCCACCATCATTTATAATCACATTTTACACATTTCCTATTCTCTACATCATTTCTACTCCCAAAATTTCACATTTACAAATTTTACACATAAACATATTCCTAAAAATACACGATAACTTTTTCTTAAACTACGACCGTTATCAATCTTATCGATCAACCATCATTTATCATATCATTTTATATATTTCCTATTCTCTACATCATTTCTGGTACGTTCGGAAAAACCTTTTGGATCAACGACTTTTTTATCAATATATTTTTTCGACCTTCAAAATTTATATGTCTCACCCGGGCATTGTGAATGCCAATATACTTATATATCTTTATTCCTTTCAGGAATAAATCTATATAAGTTAGATAAACGCGCGCGCGAGGTCTGTTTTATATCTTACATTTACTTTTATCTTTTTTCCCTTCACACCTTATATTTTTCCAACCTATTTTTTACACTTCATTTTTTTACACTCTATGTCTATCAACTATATTTTACTTTATAAACACATTTTTATACACAAATCACTATTTCCATCTCATTCACTTTTTTTCATCATATCAAAAATTTCCCGTTTATCCTCTATTTATTTCCTATATACACTTTTCACTACCTTTTCTTATTTTCATCAAATATACATTTATATTCTAATACCATCTTCTTATCACCCACTATTTTTTATATTCATTTTCATTTTTATCATTTTATACTCACTTTTTTATAAGTCAAACATACCCTATTTTTTTACATACTCCACAAATCTTTTTTTACACCCAAACTTTTTCTTAAACATTCTCCTTTTTCTATTCAATACATCCACCATCATTTATAATCACATTTTACACATTTCCTATTCTCTACATCATTTCTACTCCCAAAATTTCACATTTACAAATT